>JAOYMZ010000885.1:0-25331 GCA_025802335.1 Pinguicula primuliflora | reverse complement strand
GAAGAACTCCTTTGGTGTAACATGCAGTGTAGCACCACTATCAATAATCCACATGCTCTCGTCCGACACAAGATTGACTATGTCATGGACACGGAGAACGATAAGATCCTCACAAGTCGTTGTGGTAACTCGATCATCATCATGATGTTTTTCATTATGGTTACCCTTCTTGTCTTTGCTCTCCCTTTTCCACTTAAAATAGTTCTGATGTATGTGTCGTGCCTTCTGACAATAATTGCACACTACATTCCTGTATTTGGACTTGTACTTACTCCTACTTTGCTCTCTCCCACCTTTCTGATCCTTTCTCTGACTTCTTTCCCGGTTCTCAACAGCAACAATATCGGATTGAGATGAAGAACCCTGTGCGTTCCGTCTCATCTCCTCATTAAGGGCACTTCCCTTAACATTCTGCAAAGAGACAATACCATCAGAAGCAGAATTAGTAATTGAAACCCAAAAGATCTCCCAAGAATCCGGTAGAGTATTCAGTAGCCATAGTCCTAATACTTCATCACCAAACTTGATGCTCATCCCCGACAACTGATCTAGGTGCCCCTGAAAATCATTCAGATGATCTAAAATAGAAGTCCCTTCCTTGTACCTCAAATTCATCAAATATAATTTATTATTTTCTGACTTAGAAGCATACAAAGATTCAATCTTCTTCCATAAGGTCATTGCATGTTCCTCGTTAGCAATGTGTTTGTAGACATTATCCTCAACAAACTGTTGAATAAACCCACAAACCCGCAGATGCTCAAAATTTCACTCCTCATCAGACTTGGATTCCGGCTTCTCAGCTGCAAACATCGGAAGATGCAAATTCTTCACAAATAATAGATCCTTCATTTTCCCTCCCATAAGTAATAATTAGTGTCATTCAAACAAATCATTCTATTTGAATTTGCCTCCATCATTCAAACAAGTCCAATAACTCGCAGCCGAACCTGGAGCTCTGATGCCACTCTGATGGGAAATTCAACTCTGATAACAAATACAGAGCAATATGCAGCGGATAATAATTTTCCTAACTTGTAAGAATCTGTGAGGAGCAGTAATATCAAATAAATGAACGCAACTAAAATCGACAAAAAAGATTTTAACGTGAAAAACCCTTCTCAATGTGAGAGGTAAAAACCACGAGCACAAGCCAGCAAATTAAGCTCCACTATGATCAAAATAGGACACAAAAGAGTTCATAAATGCAGCACAAATTGTGCTCAACAATCTGCCCAAGAACACAACAATAAGTATGAAATTTGAGAACAAGAGAAATTGAAAAACCAGTTTTCGCCAGCTACTGTTCAGACGCGATTTCTCCTTCCTTCGGCAACTTCTCATTAATCCGACTGATCAGATTCAAGAATCAGATGTTCCGGACCCACAGTAAAAATTTCAGTCCGATACAACGGTGAACGAAGGCGTGGCAGAAGATTTACAATCACTGCTCTGAGTTTGTGCGAAAATTCTTTCTCTACTCTCTCAATTCTTTTATTCTTAGGACTTTTTTCACAATCTCTCTTAACCCTAACTAATCCCTCTCACCTATTTATAGTGAGTCAAATAGGCTTGATATATTTGGGCCTTTTACTCCACATATGTTGGAAGCCCAAAATCCCAACAATATGAGATCACAAGATTCATGCCATCGCACTTTTCGCTGAATCTTTTTCCATGCTCATAGCAGTTATGGTTAATTCGTAGTCATTAGTTAGAGTTATACTTGGAATGATTTGTGATTATCCTTAATTGTAAATATTTCCTTCTTTTCCAGAATTATTCTTGGAATTTGATTACCATAAATTCCGGAATAACCCTAAATCTAGAATGTGTCTATAAATATATGTATATGTTGTAAAGCAAAAGTGCGAATAAAAATAAGGAAAATTTCCCAAAGCCTTTCTTTCTTTCTTTTCTTCATGGTATCAGAGCAGGGAGCAAATCTCGATATCGTCATCGACCATTGAGAGGAGATGGCCAAACAAGCAACCCTCACTGAGGTCGCCCGAGTGCTCGGAGAGACACTCACAACGTTGATGCAGCAGAAGGCAATTGTGCCTAAGGAACTAGGATCAAACAATAGCCATCAAGGAGACATCCGTCTTGATGAAGCACTAGACAATTACAACTATTTCATATGGTGGAGAGGTATGGAAATTGGAATTCGAGACCGAGGTCAGGTCGAACATATCACCAGAAAACCACCACACCTAGGAGGTTACCAAGTATGGCGAGAACGAGATCTGTAGGTTTATGGGTGGATCACCGAAAATATGGAGAAGGGTCTAGCAAGGCAATACTTGAATTTTCCGACAGCACGTGAACTGTAGAAGGGGCTGGAAACAACTTTCCAATCAGTAGAGGATAACCTTCAAGTATATGACTTGACAACAAAAGCTGATAACCTACGTCAAGGGGATCGATCTATCGAGGAATATTACTGAATTAGAAGAGATCTATGAATGGAGGTGGATCGACGTCGACCAAATCCAATTAAGGCCCCAAACGATATCTTGATGTTCAATCAATTGAAGGACGAACGCCGACTATTCAAATTCTTACATGGTCTAGATGCAAGTTTTGATACAATTGTGAGAGACGTTCTCAAAGAACGGGTGTTACTCGACATGGATGAAGCATATGCTACCATACGACAGGAGGTGGTACGAGGCAAATCCTTGGATCGAAAAATCAGAACAACGGATCTGTCCAATCATATGGGCTCGAGTCGGGCCTTATAGTCGGAGCAGGCTGCAATGTAGGTGGGGCTCTGCCCAGGACAAGATCTGGAGCAGTGACCTGACCCGACCCGACAATCCATCTTCCTCAATCACAACCCGTGACCGCCGTCGTGTCATCCTCTTTCCGCTGCCCTATCACCGCTATATGAAACTCGCCGCTCGACATGCACTGGTCAGATGCGAGCATAAATAGCCCAAACTCCTCATTCCGACCACGCGACAACCGAATTTGCGACTATTGTGGCTTCAAGGGACATATAAAGAGGGATTACCGCCACTTCGCTCGAGATCGAGCCCGCCACAACCCCGACAGCTAGAACAGCAGGGGAACCATCGCTCTTGGGGAGAGTTTGGAAGACGAGAATACAGGAGATAACAAAGCCTTTGCAGGAGTCGGAGTTCTGCCGACGGCGAATCACTGACTACGACCATGCCGACGACAATGAGATACAGGAGACGAAACCCTCAAGTTGGACAGATCGAGCAGAAATCAAAAAGGGAATTTCGGGTACCGCCAGTGGCGGGAGAAAGTTTCACTTTCTCCCCCCCCCCCCCCCACCACCACCAATTTACAAATTTCTAGTGTGTCGGAAAATCAATCTGGGCCGAATGAGGGGTCGAAATTTTTCGGCCCACGATGTTTTAGAAACTTAGATGCTGATTTATCTTATGTTTTGATTAATAATTCGACTCACAATCTGACCTCACAAAATAGTGGATATTTAATTGTGGTGCATGAATATAGTTAAATAAGTTATATTATCTATATATATTCACTATACGAAATATTTATTACCTGAAAACTACAGAGTAATTGTTATGATCTTCTGTCCCGTCATCATCATCACATAACTGTCCTCATCCGTAGTAACATCGCTGGTAGCTCAGAGCGACAACTACATCGACCGTCATCCAACTTTGGGCACAAATGAGAACATCAGCTGTTTCCAGTGTTAAGAAATTTCTAAAAGTACATAACACTCGTTCTACGCTGCTGAATGCAGACTCGGAAGGAACAATGGTGACCGTCAAACAAGAGTTTGAGAATTGAAACTGGAAAAAGGTGGGGAAAAGTAAATAAAATAAAATTTTTTTTAAAAAAAATATGTCTAATCAGTACCGCCGATACCGGTTCAGCCGAGTAACAGTACCAAAACCTGTACCATTACCAGTCTGACACCAATACTAGATATACCGGTGGTAAATTATGGATACACCTATGATTTAGTAAACCTCTCAATCAGGGAGGACAGTTTCTGCCTGTTTGCCTATGCATACATGTAATTAATATGCCACAAATATAAAAGTAATATTTGCACTCAAAGATCATATGTTCGAAACCAAATGTACCAAATGTAAATTAACTCCCAACCATAGTTTGTAAATTATAGCATTAGGGCTTAGAGTTTAACTATCTCAATGTACACCCATACCTTATCCAAAAAAATATATAAGGATATGAAAACAAAAACGAAGTCGTTGAAAAAAATTAAGCTACAAACACCGCATTGTGGGGACTTGAAACATTGAGATCCCAAAATGCTGACCAGTTCTGCTTCTGCACCCGGGGGTAGTACATAAAAGAATACAATGCATTAGCTAAAAGTACAACAAAACACCTTTTCATTTTGTGTACTTCATATCACACCCCAGATGGGGTGCATTCCTGAATGGCAGATGCAAGTTTATCCCCCTCGTCATCGGTCTTGGTACGTATCAGGTATGTACGCGAAACAACGGTACTGTTGCTATCGCCATCAGCCTGCAAAATCAATAGAAACCAGACATCAGAAAGGGTAAGAGAACAAACATATTACTGAGCCATTGGAAGAACAGATAGACGTATCTATCTCGTATTATCGACATGAAGATCTTCATATAGTAGGATTAATTCTTTCTCCTTGAACCTGATTGCATTTATGACAATGTTTAAAAGACTAATGTTGGTTCCATGCATATGCTTCAGTTATTTGTTCCGCCATTATGCTTAAACTCAACTTGATGGTAAAACAAGGTTAGGATCAAATCCAAAAAGTGCGCGCCTCAAATATTAGAGATTAAGCTATATTCTACTCTACAGATCGTGATACAGTTTCTAGTTGATTATATGGTCACATCAAAAATATGACAAGATCCAACATTCATATGTATCAATCAAGATGAAAGAACTAAAATCACAACTAACCCCCAAAAGTGACCAATGTAAGAAGATTGTTAGAGTGACAGTTCTATACCGTATGAAAAATTGCAACTACCGACTTCTTTTGCACGTTTATTTTGATGCCCGGATATAGCAAAGCATTGAGCAGCACTTTTCCGGCCTGCGAAAATTGAAGCATATGCTTGACAGCATGATTAATCAGTGGGAACACAAGTTCCAAACTTCTTATCTCATCGTATAGCAAAACATATGCCACAAATTACATGGACTGGTAGGCATGCATGATGTAATTAAATAAAAATTCAAATACTTAAGTGAGAAAAAAGAAAATAGGAGCCAATACACTATCTACATTTATGAAATTTAATCCATAATGGATGCAACAATATTCATTTTACAAGATCAGCTGCCATTCCGATGCCAAACTATAAGAGAGCAGCTTCAGAATGATCTTATAAGACAGATTGAAATTGAGCATAGAAGAAAATTACGAAGAGATCATGGTGAGTTGAATCCAGAAACTACATAAAATATACCAGTGGACATAGGAAACAGATAAAGGACAAAATCAATTGATGAAAATAAAACATACATCATTGCGTATTATAACAGTTGGCCTAGATTCTTTTGTCCCTTTATTAAATCCTTCCGTGCATTTGATGCTAAGTTGACCCGTGCCTTTGTCTTTCCAATCACCTTTATCAGCTGGATCAGTTGACTGGGCACAATATACCCACATAAATAAAAAGAAGGGGAAAACTACCATAGGAAATAAAGAAGTTATTAAAACATCCTCCATGCAGTATGCATCTCGCATTCACTAACACGTTAGGTCCCGGTCCCAGTCCCAGCAGAAGCTAGGATATTACACCAACTTATTTAAGCCAATAATCTCTTCTAATTTTTAGATACCATTGATCAAGAAAGCATCGCTATTCAAAGAGTGAACTCAATCAAGACCAAATATCAGACCAGAAATCATGACTTAATAGATATATTAAGTAGCTTCTTTAAAGCCTCACTAGATTGTCCACGCCCATGAAACAATGCCAAGCAAGGAACTCTCTAATGTAAAGCATGTGCCCTCATCCCCATCTCCTAATGTTAAGTGTAACTTCAAGAACTCAGGTTATGGTAGAAGAGCACTGAGCAAGAGACTCATCTGATGAAAAATTAGATTCTTATCAAACTAGCAGATCATAAAAGAACTTTCTCAAAACAAGTTAATGCAAGCAAGAAACAAGTAAAGTACAATCCATTAGACTTAGAGGCGGAAATCAGACGCAATGAGAATTTACCTTTACATATAGTTTACATTTAACTTCATGTACAGTAATAACTCCCTTCTCTTCAGCCTTCTTCAAAGATGGGCTGGTAGGCTCTTCAACATCATCTTCTGCACAACACGATTACAAATACAGCGCATCACTTTACCACTAAACACATCTAGCAGACTCTATTAGCTCTCAGGCAGATGAATGCATAAGTAAAAACTTGATTCCTGTTTATGTACATAGTGAACGAGAAACGTGCTCAACGTAAGAAGAATATATACTAGTGATGCCTAACCGCCAAACTAATTATGGCAGTCAATGAAGAATTTTAGAAGACGGAAAAAGATGTAAAAGGGACAAAGGATGGAAACAATAATCTAAAAGGGGCCCCCACCAGCTGGAATTTACAAATCTTAAGTAAACTCAAAGATCAGATATAAGCGAGCACAGATAAAGAAGCACTGGTAGGCAAATGATAACAAGTAAAAATATGCCAATCTTCTAAACTCAAAATAGAAGTATCAACTATTAAAGTTATAACAACTGAAGTTCAACTGACAGCCATTTATCCTCTGGGACTCGACACCTCTTACCCCCATCAGCCTCATTTGAACCACCATCATTAGACATGGTATTGGCATTCCCTGTAGCTGAAACCTGGCTTCCTAGAAGAATTAAGTTGGATATCTATAAGTTTCAGATTAACGAAAAGAATTAAAAGTGCAGAGAAGGCAAAACTTTGACTTGAGTGACTTTATTTATAAGCAGAGAATCAGCAGAAAATCCTTTTATTGTTATGTAAAATTATTATGATATCTCTTTGTGGTGCAAAGAAAAATTACATGCAATAGCTGGATAGCTAAGCTATTAGAGGATTCAGAATGGCCCACACAAACTACTAGAGAAAGAGGTAGAATCAATAAATTATCAACCACAAGGTTACCTCCAAAGGAGAAAGGGGTATTGTTCCCGAAAACACCTGGTCTCCATGGAGTTCCAAACCTCTCGGTTGTAAATGAAGGAAATACAGGCTTTTCAAATTGACTAGTTTTGTCATTTTCTGAAGTAAGTTTAACTCGAGCATCAGTAGAAGGATGCTCGTTAATGCTCGCCCCTTGGGAAGTATTTGCTTTCAACCAATCAACAACATCATGAAATTTTTCCTACAAATTGAGAGAATAACTGTGCAAATAACATTATCTGAACCTCTAGTAACAGAGCTGAGAAAAATAGAAAAATGTAGATGCTCATATTATTGAGGACGAAAGCTTGAACCAAGATAACTAGGCATCTCTACGTCAATACTCCAGCTTTAAAACCCTCAATATTATCACATCGGAAAAAAATTGTACTTCAAATAATCTCTCTTCCATAAGCACCAAAAAAGTACTATCGGATGAATAATAAATGGCCATGCATTTAAATTCCATAAATGATCAAAAGATAGAAAAAAGCAGACAAATACATTCCATTCCAGAGAAATCCTGATATTTCGTATTTTTATAGTATTTGATATGTGCACATCATAGTTGGCCCGTACTATGTATGCATTTCAGTGGTTATTAATGAAATAAAACGAAGATTCAAAATATCCAACAACATAGAGTCTATTCTAGATAATATGACTTCAAGAGCAAGAGGGGTACCATATTTATTTGTAAAACCAAAAGTTTGCATAACCAAGTATTATACATCATTACTGGAGCATTACCAAACAATAGAACACTGCAGAAATAATAGAAAGCTACGTACAAGAGATTATCCAATACAAAGAGGTATTGAATAAGCACAATAAATACCGTTGTGCTTGGTATAAAACTAACAAAATACCATGATGCTTTTAGCATGATTTAGATAGTCGTGTAATCCATCTTCCCAAAGCTCATCTGGATGGTGTTTTATTTGAGTTTGTATCCAGCTGAGCAATGAAAGAATTACCAATGTTAGCATTTACATTACGACATAACAGATCTACAATAAGATGAGATTTGGGATGAAAAAAACTTATATTACAGCTCAAAAATTGCATCAGACGCATTGTTAAAAAAAATGAGTGAAGCAAAAGACATAGCAAATAGGTTCTTAAGGCCAATGTTTCTTTTCAATTAACTTTTCGAATTCTAGATGCTTTAGCAAAAATCATTTATTTGAATAAAGACATTAGATGTTATTTCATATTTGGGAAAACTACAGCCTACAGTAGCGGTAAACCAGCATTGCCTAACGTAATAACAAAGATGGAACCAGCCCAGAGTTGACCACTCAGAACCGGAAAGTTCGCAACTTTTCACGGGAAAAAACAACTTTCCGACAATTTACACTGATAATTCTAAAAACAAGAATCTTGAAAAGGTAATAACTGCAGCAGTAGAATGACCTTGCGAACTGGGAATTGAGAGCTCTCACGTGCCGTCTTGACGATTCAGCCCTCTGCTTGTCCAGCGAAGGACGCTGAACCGATGTCTCCGTCTCGCGTGTAATCAACGGGGATCCAATTGAGAATTGCTTGCTCTCCATCTGCAAGTACCTCAACCCTCAACATGCTTCAGAGAAAAAACATAGTTTACCGATTACATTACTGTAAAACTGAAACACAATTATTTACAACGGAATTGTTGGATTTGAAGACAGGTGTTGATTCGAAGGTTGCTTGGCGCTTCGTCCCTCTCATGATTTCTCAATTTCCAGAAGAATTTGTTGGACTGTTTTGGGTGAAAAATTGGGTCCTATCTCAGTTTGAAATTGGCCCTTTTTATTGATTAGGGTTTATGCTGATCCCAGAAATTATTCCGTCAACCATAATTCTACGATACTTCTTTAATCTAGATAAATTTCACCTGCAAAATCTTACAATTAATACTTGTCCTAATTGTAATTTTAGGTGTGTTCCAATCTCATTATAAAAAATATAATTCTTAATACAAAATTCATTTTTAATATACAAATCTTTAATATAAAATTTATCCTAGATTACAAATGCAATAACTAAGATTATAATTCGAGATAATAACTAATTATTTAGGATAATAATTGTAGGATTAAGAATATTTGTCTAATGCTATATATCACCGTTGCTCGAGAAAATGTTGAGTGAACTTTGGGCAGTCAGGTGCTGTCCAGTGCCTAGATATTCATATAAGTGGCTTAAGAGGGTATTCAGATAGAGTGTAGCGCGACCACCGAGCACTTAAGCGCCATTTAGCCAGTCTAAGCGATTGCCTTCTCGAACAAGATAACACACATAATTTCAATTGATATTTTTTTTAAAATTTGATTAAATGTATGCAGAATGAGTCATCCAACTTTTTATACTAGGCAATTTCTGGCTGGATCACAAAATTTTTGACTTTATGATGAGGGTTACTAATTGTGGATGCACAATATTATAGTTCCGACTAAGATCACCGAAATTTGCACACCGTTAAAAATTTTATACATATGAGATTAAAAGTCTCAATGCACCAGCGCAATTCTAATCATTTCATCACCGATAATTTCATTGTATATTTTTTCTTAGGTGAAGTAATTATTTAATAGTGTTTAGAAATTTCTGGCCCTAAGCTCATTCATTTTGGCTTTTGAAAATGATCACCAGTCACCACCTCCTAGGACAGGGATGAGGAACTGTCTAACACCTAGACGGTCTAGGCGCACGTATCAACGACCTATGCGAGCTCTTAGACAATATTTAAATAGGTCAGAGATCAACTATCTAGCGCCTTGGCAAGCTAAGCAATTCCCATCTCCAATAAAGAAATTTAGTTGATTTAACAATTTTATTTTAAGCTTAATTTAGGTTTTTTTTAATATCACTTATTCTTTCTTCTCCAATCAACAAAACATTTAATATAATATTTATACATCATATATTAAATAAATGATAGCAGTGTTCTAAAAAGTTTGGTCATTCCAAATGGTGCGCACGCAAAAGTGACCTAAGCGGACATTTAGACATCATTTTAGTAGGAAGAAGGCGATGATGGACAATGCCTAGGCGATCCCAATATAGTAAATTGACAATTTTATTTTGACCTTAAAATATGTTTACTATTTGCTATAATTGCTGTTCGGGCATGTGTCTACCTCTCTTTGAATAGTATTTCTTTTTCTAAAGGAGAAAGAATCCGAAGTTGGCTCCAATCCTCATGGCAGCCATGCACAAAGGGTTAACCTTTGTAACATATATTGGGATCAAAGGGTTAATCCTGAGCTCGGACTAAAGGCCTTTCTTCTTCGTTCTTCTCCAAGTCCCGGCTCTCCTCCGCCTTGTCGTTCCTAAATTCCGGCGATTGAGAGTTCCTTTGTCTGTTGGTTGAGGTCTGATTCGAAGGTTTACTCTCCAGGACGAGCTTCAGCATGATACCCATGGCTATCAGGAGCAGCCCTGAGGCATGCTGCTCTGTCAATGGTTTGGTGAAGATCAAGTATGACAACAATAAAGTGACTGCCTTTCTTGCTGTTGTGACCTGTGGATAAAACGCAATTTTTTTGGTTCATTGTTTTTTCTTCAGGATCAGAGCTGAGGAGATGAGATTGCTGGTAAGTAAAAAGCTCAGCGTTTGTGTATTACCATAGCAGTTGTTGCGGCACCAAAGAGTGCGATGAGCGATAGGACGGAGACTTGGCCGACGAATGTGGCCATTGCTTCAAAGATGAGGACGCCATAAACATAAGGATGCTGAAAAGAGGTACGACATAAACATTTAGGATGTGTTTAGCGTCGACTTATAAATCACCTTATCAGTTAATTCTGCTTTATAAGCTGTTAAACCTTAAACCGTCTCAAGAAATGAAGAAGGCATAAATTTTCTCGTTTTCCCTCCAAAAAAAAAGTTGAATGGAAAGATGTATCTACCTCATAACATGATTTCCATGCTCTAAACAGCTCTCCTGTCAAGATCATAGGCAGTAAAAGGAGAGGCAAGCCAACCACGGTCGAGCAAAATAGCATTTCAGTCTGCGCGAAATGTATGCAATGTAGATCAACCAAAAAAATTCCTTATTCGCGTCAATCGAAATGAATAGTTTGCAGCAAACAAACCACAGCAGTGTAAAAAAGAACAAACCTGAGTGGTTTCTGGGTTCATAGTAAAGATTGCCTCTTGCAAGTTACCAAGAAACGCATCCATGACGAGAGCCCCCACAATCATCACGATTCCAATGATGCTGAAGTTTGGCGAAGTGTTGGCATCTGCTAAGGTGAAAATAATCAAGCCAGCTACTAGGAGAACTGCAGAGATATACTCGTGAAGTGGATATTTCCTCCTCAAACCCGGGATAAACGCACCCATCACCATCACGGGGAGAACCTAACGCCCATAAGATCACAAAAGACACAATCACATAAATGGTAGTTGATTGAAATTCATACATAGTACATTTTCTGCAACTTTCACCAACCAGTTTCGAATGGATATACTACTTCCCAATATCACTACTATACTGGACCTGATGATAAGTTATAAGTTTCGATATTACAAAAGCGGGTGGGTTATAGGCATGATACAACGTCAAGGATCCTCATTCAGTGTTCAGATCTACAACTTAAAGTGTACGAGAGGACAAGATGATACAAGAATATTTATAACAGAATACCTTGGTGGATTTGAACATTATTTGTGCAGGATAGTTTAGGTAAGCTAAAGATCCCTTTGTTAATCCATGAGATCCCATAAGTACAGTCGAGAGTTTGAAGTAGGTATTCCACGGATTCACCATTTGCTTGGTGGTGAATCCCTGCAAGCGTATCAGCCCCAAATATACAAAACCTTGTACGAAGGTAAAATACCAGCCATAGCTGCATGTAAGAAATGTAGTTGGTAAAACGGACTTAAGATCTGAAATGGAAAGCTAGAGGGATGTGGGGTGTGTGCAGTGAGGTGTGTGCAGTGAGGTGTGTGCAATGAGGTAACTCAATCCACTATGTAGTGCCTGTGTGGCACTGCACATTATGCAAATGGGTCGGTGTTCAACACCTTTGCGCGGGCCCACTGACCGATCAATCCCGACACGAGGTCACTGCACATTATGCAGTAAGGAACCCTCTTCCCAACTAGAGAAGTTAATGCCACACTCGAAGTCAGCTTTGAATGACAATACCTGAAATTTAGGCGATTGTATACATATTCCTGCAACATCAGAAACATTAAATTAACCATTAGTCAACTTTGAACTACAGCAACTCCAAATTCAAGGTACGTGGATTAGATCATATCCTCATATAAATCTCCATATTGATGGATCAGCAACGGATTGAACAGGACACACCAAATTTATCGGCCAGAGATTATACCACACAGAAATACAATACATTTCTTGATTTTAATGCATAACAGCAACATGATGAACAAACCCTGTCTTATTAGCAGTGTTCGAGAAACGGTTCACGGTTCGTGGGCGGACATGGCCTGCCTAGTGCTTAGGCATCCCTAAGCGGCTTAGGCGGCATTCGGTTTCAACTAGAGGGCCTTCACGAACAGAGCTTATTAGTAATAAGAACTCTGACCTATTCAATAATCCCACCCAAAATATCCTGATAGGTGCCAGCTCAAGCGCCCCTAAACGGGTACTTAGGTGTCACTTGGGCAGGGCGAAGAGCGACCACCCATGCTTAGGCGGGGCTGAGCGGCCGCCTCCTCGAACAAAACTATCAATTGATCAACAAGGAAGAAGCCAAAAGAATATCAATCTACCCAATTGAACCCATAACCAGACAATTCAAACGAACCAACAAAAAAACACAAGAATTTCCATAAGCATCACCACCACACACACACCATACCTCACAAATTCCATTGACGAGGTACCCGAAGAAGAACCCAGCAGAGCAAATCAAGAACTGCTGCCAAGTGGGTCTATCAGTCAGAGATATCCCCAAGAGAGACCTGGATTGATCTTCCTTCTTCATCTCCGCCCTTTCCTTTCACTCTCCGATCAAACTCAACCCAATTAAAACAAATGGATAGCAAATGAAACTGAATACAGCTACCAAGAAAATATCAATACCCCACCACCCCTGACCCGTTGCATGTCTTCACTTTAATTGATTGGTGAGTAAACAACACTCAAAAACTCAATCTATTATTCCCATAGAGAAAAAAAAGGCGGGGTCTTGAGATTCACAAGAAAAGTATCAAACCCCAAAGAGGCTTCTCCCTCTTACAAGTAGTGATAATATGATACACACAGACAGAAGGCCACAGGGAGGGGAAGGGGTGAAAGAAACGAGGAGAAAAATGAGGAATCGTGGGATAAAGTTGAATCAAGAGCCCATCACCGCTCCTTAATGGGAATCCCCCCAATTCAATTCCTTCAAATCCACTTTATTCGTTGAAAACTAGTTTTGGCATGTACGCATGTACACTTGCAAGGAATTCTGCCAAACACCTCATATGTATTTATAATCAGTAAAGCTCTACTGGGTCTGGAATATCTCATTGATACATCGTCGTACAAACAATTAAATACTCTAATATAGAGATATTTGGTAAAGCTCTGATTAATTAGAAAATTTTAATTCTGCTAACGAAATCAGTAGCTCTGCTTTTGAATTTATTAAGTTGGATAATAGATACGGCAAAGTGATAACTGAATTTATTCAGTTATCTATACTTTCGAGTGATCAGACACACTAATAACAAACCAAACATTACTGGGATCATCAGGATTTTCTGGGTTTATAAGGTAGAAGAGGAAATCAAGATCGTATCGTGTTAATCAACAAGATTTGAATCAAAGAAAATGACTATGAATTCAGTAGTTTATATTTACAGGTCTCCCATATAATAAATTAGTCAACATATACTTTTGGATGTATTGAAAATGGTACAATTTGGTGGCCTCCAACAAATAAATGGCTGCTGCTTTCAGATTGAGAAACACACATCGTGGCGACCTTAACGTCTTGCATAAAGCAATGGACTTAATTTTCTTATCAGACTGAATGGAGTATGTCCAAACTTTTAATATGATCGGTCGGATTTTGATCTAACACCTCAAATTAATTCACAAGTTCTTTTGAAGAATTCACCAATTCTCTTGGTACGTGCCACAATTCCGGCCCGAGAGTAGGTGTTCTTTCCGGCGGAGAGTAGGCCGCAATTTTTTGTATTAATATCATGCAATTATTTTTATTGTATTTATCGGGAGCAATTCTATTGATATATTAATATACATTAAATTAAACACTATTTTGTAATTCCAACTACTGTTACGGTTAGATGTCAAAATTGACTACACCGATAGAGAACCCGTCGCCGAAATTTTTTAAACCCTAATTAAGAACGACTTAACCCAGTTGAAAAAAGTGTAATGAAATTAAATGTAACAAAGTCGTCATAATACCACCATGAGGCTTTTAGTCTCTTATATACGAGCTCTCTATCAGGTATGATCAGTTATTACAATGAGCAATGCGAGTAGCTGTAATTACATATGAGTTTTAATTTAATGTATAGTAATATATAAAGGAAACCTCAACCGTATTTATATATATTTAAGTAGTTGAATTAGAAATTTAAATCAGGTGGGCGTATTTTGGGCTAGACTAGATTTAAGACAACTTAAGTCAAGGGTGGACTCGTGGGTGGTGGGCCCGAGCTCCCGCTCGGGGTCCCCTAGGCCATGTCCCTTATTTGCCTGATAGAATGTTCAAATTTTTTTTAGCCCAAATTTAGTTCAGTCACAGAAAATGGTCTAGATCGGCCATTGACTTCAGTTTTTTCCTCACCGCATTGCCAAAAAAAACGCAACCATATTAGACGGCTTATCATTGATGGTATATGGACTCAGAGGTAGCAACAATGAAGCAAGGAATTTATTCTACCGGTATCATGTCTCGGGGCTGGATAACCAGGCTCTTACGGGGACTCAGAGGTAGCAACAATGGTAGCAACAGTCTAGAACTGCTCGCTAAGAAAGTTATTATGCTTGGTTCACTTTATTCAATATAATTTAGGGGTTTATGAAAGGAGATATACGCGGTTTCATGCAAGAGTTTCATTGTACTTTAAGAATTGCATTAGGACTTATCTCAACAGTATGATTGACTCTTAAATATAAGAACAAATCTGATAATTAAATACGAATACGAAATCATACTTTTATAGGAGAAACGTGGTGGACCGTAATATTCTGGTTGAGTAGATATTTAATTAGGGCTACCAGAGTCCCAGCGGTATTCCACAACTCAAAACTCTCATTTCAAAATGATGAGGCAGCACTTCGAGAGAACTATTAAAACTGGGTCTCAACACATGAGATTGGAATTTCAGCCTAAAGCTTAAGCATTAATTAGGATTTGAGAATCTCCTTATTTATAGAAGTAGACATGGGCTGATATGGGTCAAAGCCCATCAATACAATAATTATCTATATTATAATTAAATACATTAATTGCAATTTAATCCTCAATTATATTTTGTCATAGTTACGTTAATGTCCAATAGCTCCCATTCGATTATATAAGTCGCACTATTTAACGTAATAACGTATTTGTCTAACAGCTCCCACTCGGCTACACAAGCCGCATCCTAACAACTCTCTCTTGGCTACACAAGCCGCAATGAGTCGTTCAAACTTTCTCTCGATGCTTCATATGAGTAAAGAGTTGTGCGACCAATATAAGTAACACATAACATCATGTTAAGTCACCATCAAGCTAATATGATATTTTCAAAATGTCGATACCCCAAATCCTCTTTGCATCACCGATAGCTACGAATTTCCCTTTAAACTGTACAATATTCGATTACATACATTATGTAACCGCCCGAACAGATATGGTGAGCAAGATAGATTATTCATTAGATACTAATGACCATTCATATCAACTCGACTGCTTTTCTAGCATGGTCCCATTACTGTTAAGAATCAAAACCTTTGGATTCATACTAAAGTAGCATCATCATGCCTTAACTTCAAGTCATAGCTCTAAGTCGAAGAGTAATGCTCATGGTGGACTAAAATAGCCCTGTGATCACACAATGACAATCAGGGGAAAACTATTGTCATTTTTAAAATGGTTGAACTATAGCACACACAGTATGATATGTGAGTCATGGTATGGCTCCCACTGAGATGACATGTCACTATCTTATACTATGCGAATGTAGCCATTGATAAAAATCACATAGTCTTTATCCTATACATTCGACTTTAAAGCTTCATGTGAACCCAATTATTTCATATTCAATTCTCTAAGAATCTCATTTCAGACCTACTGAAGTGACTGATTTCAACTCTATCAATCTCAACCTTCATGCTACACAAGCATAAGGGTGATTCCCCGTGTGATAGGACTAATCATAAAGCTTTGTGATATTTTATATTGTGCATTTGTAATTGATTTGCAAACTCATAATAATTGTATAGCATGAAAAAGAAACGTTTTCTATTTCATTAATTAATTCATCACATAAACATGTCCTCTTACATTTGTACAAGATGTCGTTAAACCCTATGAAATCTTAGACTTATGACATGAGCTGTAGACATTTTTTGAGGAATAGGTTTGGTCATTGATTCTGCAATCATATTGTCAGAATGAATATACTTAAATATGATATGCCTTTGTTGTCGAAAACAAAGCAATATCTTTTCTGGATGTGCTTCGTCCTCCTATATAACTTTGGATCCTTAGCGAACAAAAACTCTACAGTATTTATCGCAATAGTAACTATACTCTATTTCTATAGTTGACATAGCAATGCAGACTTACTTATTACTGCACATGATATGACTACTCCAGTGAGGATGATGTCATATCGAGAGGTGAACTTGGACTCACCGAGCTGTATCCTTTTGAGTGCATATCTTTCTCTTGATGACCCAATTAGATCAGTCGTACCGTATAGGTAACGAAAAATTCACTTAACTACTTGTCAATGAACATATCATGGTTTGCTTCGGTAATGGCTTACCAGTCTAACCACAAAATAAATGTCCAACCATGTACTTAACATAACATTTATTAGACTTCTTATTTCACTAGCATAAAGAATTGTGCTCGTCTCCTCCTTCTCTTTATCTGTTTTGGGGCATTGTTCGAGGATTAGTGCCGAATTCTTATCAATAGGAGTATCAACAGATTTTGAGTTATACATCTTGAATCGCTCTAAGATTTTCTTGATATATGTTTGTTGGGACAGACCCAACAATTTCTTAGAACGATTTTTGCAAATCTCAACTCCTAGGACATACTTAGCTTCACCCATATCCTTCATCTCAAAGACAAAGGATAGCCATTTCTTAATGGCATTGATCTTTTCCATGTTGTTTACAGCTAATAGTATGTCATTGGCATATAGGGAAAGAAACACGATTCCTTCCTTCATTCTCAAGACATGCACACAGTGATCCTCGTCAATCATGGTGAAACCATAAGATGTAATTCATGGTAAAATCGATCATGGTAAATAAAAAAGTAAAATTGATCATGGTCAATCATGGTGAAACCATAAGATGGTGAATCCTCAAGACAATCATGGTAAATGGGGTACTGAAATTCGGTACTCTGCTCTTTTGGTCACTTTTCGACTGCCTAAATAAAAAAGTAAAATCGATTATAGAATCCTTGTATCGAAATGATATCGGAACTGGTCATGGATTTCGGTTTTGGTGACGCCTATTAAATAAGCATTTAAAGAGCAATCAACTTAATTATAGTCTTAAAGGTGTGTTACAAGAACCAAAATAAAAGTGACACTGTTTCGATGCGAGGATTACAAAATCGATCTTACTTTTTTTTTTATTTCGGTGGTTGGAAAATGGCAAAAATCGGAGTACCGAAATTATGTACAAAATTTTTAATGTACAAGAAGCATCCTAGTAAGAAAAATGTAAGACCAGCAGTTGGAGGACAAGGAATTTGTTGCAATTAGACGGATGAGGAGGGTTTAGTTGCAACTGAACCAATTAGGAAGAGAGGTGATCCGTTACAAACACAGCCTCGTGGAATAACAAAAATGGATTGCTTCTGGATATGCTTTGTCTGAAATATCTAGGGCATGCACAATCGCATGATTTTTAAAGGATCGGAGTTTCGAACCAATGATATAGTTCGGAAAATCGAAGATACATGCTGGTTTTGTTAGTTAGGGTCATACTTGGCAAATCTCTCCTTTCCCGAGATTTGATTACCATAAATCTCGAGATAACCGTAGACCTAGAATGTGCCTATAAATACATGTATATGTTGTAAAGAAAGAATGTGAAAAAATACAAGGAAAAACTTCTCCAGTGGATGTAGGCTTTAGCCAAACCACGTAAATTCGTGTGTATTAATTTCTTCATAATATCAGAGCAGGGAACGAATCCCAACATCATCATCTACCACTAGCAGACGCGGTGCACGATGACTACCTCGACGGCAATTGTGGAGGCCGCACGGGTTCTCGGTGAACATCTCACCACAATTATGCAAGGACAAACGAAAGGAGTCATCCCGAAGGAGGAGGCATTGCACGGTGGCGGACATCAAGGGGATATCCGCCTCAGTGAACATCTTAATAATCATAACTACTCTGTTTGGAAATGGAGGATGGAAATTGGAATCGGTGGTCGTGGTCGGGTTGAACATATTACTGGCAATCCACAATCACCAAAGGATGGGGAACTCAGGGACCAATCATGGTGGGAACGAGATCTTCAAGTGTTTGGTTGGATAACCAACAATATGGAGGAGGATATTACTTGGTAATATCTCGATTTTCCTACTGCTCGTGACTTTGGAAAGGTTTGGCAAAAAACTTTCAATCTGGAGAGGACAACCTACAAGTATATGACTTGACAACAAGGACGGATAGCCTACGGAAGGTACAGTTGACAAACGAAGATTACTATAGTCAAAGCAAGAATCTATGGATGGAGGTGGACCGATGCTGTCCAAATCCAATGAAGGATCCGGATGACATACTGTTCTACAATAAACTTCCTGATGAGCACCGATTATTTAAATTCTTACATGGCCTAGATGGTGTGTTCGATGCGATTGTACGTGATATACTAAAAGTAAGAGATTTACCGGACATGAATGAAGCATATGCAATTGTGCAACAAGAGGCGGTGCGGTCACACATTTTGGGACCTGGAAATCAGACTTCCGACGATTCTGCGATTCAGAAAGGGCTCGGTCAGGGCTGGCAATCCAGAAACAAACCAGATATGGGCCACGGGCTGAATTAGATGTGGATTCTAGGGCGGGTTGTGATCCATACGGGGCCTCGACAGGATATGGATCTGGAGCAGTCCGACCCGGAGACCCAACATCCCATTGTAGAGATCCGAATCTAACTAATCTCACCATCGTGTCATCATCTTTCCATCAAGGTGTCGCCACCCGAGGCTCACCTATTAAAAATCGACGGTCAGAAGTCATCGGAAATGGCATATCCTCATCCTTCTGCCCTCGGGCGACACGAATCTGCGACTATTGTGGATATCAGGGCCACATCAAACGAGATTGCCGCCGGTTCGCCAGAGACAAAACACAGCGACGGGGCGACAAAAACTAGCCGACAAGAGGAACAGCCGCCCTCAGAGAGGGCATAGATGAAGCAGAAATGACAAGGGGCATGGAGGATTTGCTCGGTCACAGAGAGAGGGAGCCAAACCGACTGGATTTGCAGTCCAAGAGAAAGTAGCAGAAGGTATTCATTTGGGGGCAGAATTTAAAAATCTGCCCCTCACCGAAATCCTCTTATATTTGTGGTGCAAAATATTTTGGAAAAGGGTGTTTTGGTGATATTGATGCTGATTTATCTCATGTTTTGGTTACTAATGCGTTCCGCCCTCGGAATAGTCAGTAGATTTTTTATTATGGTGCCACAGACACAGGGACATATGATGCTACAGATCTAATTGATTCCTAGAGGTCTTGGAAACAAATGATTCAAACCGCTAATGGAGAGTTGCTAGCCGTGAAGGAATCTGGATCGATTGAGATTACCCCGTCTCTAAAATTATCTAATTGTTTATTGGTTCCTTTACTGTCTCACAAATTGCTCTCAATTAACCATGTGAGCAAAGCGTTAAATTGTATGGTGATAATGTATCCTTCTTTTTGTGTGTTGCATGATATCCGGACGAGAAAGATCATTGGGTGTGGCACTGAGCGGGTCGGGCTATATTATGTCGATGAGGTGGCAGTTTCGAGTGACGTTCTGAGCATTGGATCTAAAATTGACAAAGGATGATTGTTGCATCGCCGATTGGGGCATCCTTCTGATGGTTATCTCAAGACACTATTTCCTACACTTTCTTGCTTCCCTATTTCATGTGATTCTTGTGCACATTCTAAGACTCATCGTACCATTCTGATACTCCATTTGCATTGATTCATGCTGATGTATGGGGTACTGCACCTGTTTTGGGGAAGGAGACCTTAAATATTTCTTACTCTTTTGTGGATGATTGCACAAGAATGTATTAGGTCTATTTTTTGAAGCATAACTCTGATGTACGTACTTTCCAAGTTTATGTAATTATATCGTTTGATTCACACTCAGTTTAGGTACATATTAAGATTCTTCGTTCTGACAATGGAGGTGGGAGTTTGTTAACCAGTCTATGCGTGCTTTCTGTTCTGAAAATGGGGTAGTACACCAAACCACATGCCCATACACTCCGGAACAGAATGGTATTGCAGAAAGGAAAAATCGAATTTTGTTGGAAATTACTCGTGTTATTACGCTAGATTCCAAAGTTCTATCTCATTTTTGGTCTGAGGCTGTCTCCACAACGGTATACTTAGTCAATCGCCTTCCCACTAAGGCCCTACAACTTCAGACGCCCATCTAGGTCATGGAGTCTTATCACAAAGTACACTCTTATCATACTCTCCCTCCTCGTGTGTTTGGGTGCTCGGTGTTTGTGCATATTCATATGACATATCGTTCCAAATTGAATGCTTGTGCCCTGAAGTGTGTTTCTGTGGGGTATGGAGGGAGTCAGAAGGAATATCGCTGTTATGACCATGTCTCCAAGCAGGTTTTTACCACACTTCACTGTGACTTCGTGAAGTCTGAATTCTACTATGTGGCTATCCAATCAGGTGGGCACAGGAAGAATGCGACATATGACCCACTTGATTGGATTGTGCTGCCATCTATTGTGCCCATGCCCGCTTCGCCCTCAATGCCCACTCCGTCTATAGATCTTTCCTCATCGGATATCGAGGTATGTACTAATGGTTCGACTCCTTCTTCTGTGCATATAGGTGACTCTGATGTTTCTCCTAGTACACCTTCTCCAGGTACTTTGACTATTCCCGTGGAAGCTGCTCCAGAGGTTACCCTAGATGTGACACGTCGTACATTACCCCAGTGGAGTACTCATGGTATTCCACCCCGACATTTCTCTCTTGACCATATTCCAGGATCGCAATGTTATCCATTGGTGAACCTGTTCAGGGAGAGAGAGTCGACAAAGGCCAAGGCCTTTACCACTGCATTATATCGAGAGGATATTCCTAGGAGCATTGAGGATGCCATGTCTGTGCCTGAATGGAGGAAAGCTATGGAGGCAGAGATGGCTACGCTTGAGCAGAATCAATCATGGGAGACTTGCAGACTCCCTGATGAAAAACGGGCAGTGGGGTGCAAATGGGTCTATACTTTCAAGAGGAGCTCATGGCACTGTTGAGAGGTTCAATGCGAGACTAGTAGCCAAGGACTACACTCAGACGTACGGCGTGGACTACTCAGAGACGTTTTCCCTAATTGCCAAGATTGACACAATTCGTGTCTTGTTCTCTATTGCAGCAAATAAGGAGTGACCATTGTTTCAGTATGATGTCAAGAATGCTTTCTTACACGGTGACTTTGAAGAGGAAGTGTATATGGATAGATCTCCTGGATTTTCTAAGACATTTCGACCCAGGGAGGTATGCAGGTTAAAGAAGGCATTATATGGCCTGAAGCAGCCTCCTAGAGAATGGTTTGGGAGATTCACTGTAGCTATGAAGAGATACAGTTATGAGCAGAGTAATTCCAACCATACTCTGTTCTTTAAAAAGAGGAATAAAGGTGTGACGTGCCTCATCATATATGTGGATGACATGATTATCACTGGAGATGAAACATGAGAGATGGAGGTCTTGGGAACAAATCTATTCATAGATTTTGAGATGAAAGATCTCGGGGGCCTTAAATACTTCCTATGCTTTGATGTGATGTGATCCCCTTTAGGTATTCATATACCTAAAGGAAATATGAATACCTAAAGGAAATATACTCTAGACTTACTATGCTTTGATGGAGGTATTCATATATCGTAAAGGAAATATATTCTAGACTTACTGGCAGAAATTGGGATGTTAGAGTGCAAGTCTGCTGATACTCCAATGGCCTCAAACCTTAGTCTCGAGGTATCTAGTGATGGTGAATATATTGATCGAGGTCGTTATCAGCACCTTGTTGTAAAGTTGATCTACCCAGCACATACGTAACCGAATATCGCTTATGCTGTTAGAGTTGTGAGTCAGTTTATGCATTGACCACAAAATAACCACTGGGATGCACCTATGAGGATCGCACAGTACCTTAAGGGTACTCCTGATACAGGTGCACTGTTCCGAAATTATGGACATCTGAAGCTGGAGGCATACACTTATGCAGATTGGGCTGGGAGTCATACTGACAGAAGATCGACATCTAGATATTTTACCTTCGTCGGAGGAAACCTAGTGATCTGGAGAAGCAAGAAGCAGAAGGTGGTGGCCCTTTCTAGTACAGAAGTTAAATTTAGAGGGATTGCAGGAGGAGTGACTGAAGTCTTGTATCTGAGAAAGCTGTTGACTGAGTTAGGCTTTCCACCCGGCGAACCGCGTCCCCTGAGATGTGACAATTGAGTTGCAATCCATATTTCTGAGAACCTTGTGCAGCATGACAGGGCTAAACACGTGGAGGTTGATAAACACTTCATCAAAGAGAAATTGGACAACAAGATTATCACTCTCACATATTAAGATCTGAGGATCAGCTTGCAGACATCCTCACGAAAGCAGTTGCTGGACGAGCATATCATGACGTATTATTCAAGTTGATATTGGACATCCCAATATTCAACTTGAGGGGGAGTGTTAGTTAGGGTCATATTTGGAAAGATTTGTGATTATCCTAAAATGCAAATCTTTACTTCTTTCCGGGAATTTGATTACCATAAATTCTGGGATAACCCTAGACCTAGAATGTGCCTATAAATACATATATATGTTATAAAGATAGAGTGTGAAAAAATACAAGGAAAAACTTTTCCCGTGGATGTAGGCTTTAGCCGAACCACGTAAATTCGTGGTGTTAATTTCTTCGGGTTTTGTTTGACGGCAAGAGCGGGAAGAAGACCGTTCGATCAGAGCGAATGGTTCGAGAATCCGATTCCCATTCTAGTCCAACCGTAAATATTTTTTGGGGTAGGATAATTTTTTGTGGGCTATTTACAGGCCCAAAGAAAGATAAGAACTTTTGTGTTTGTAAATACTCATAATGAAACTTCACATATCAAAAAAAGGAGGAAGTTAATTGCAATTATATTATATATACTGCACATATATATAAAATAAAAATACTACCTTACCTAAAAAATGTAATTCCGGCCGAGTCATGGAGTAGTTAGTAACTTAATAGTCTTCTAGGAGGTGGCACTTAATTTGGGAATATAGACTTATTTTTTTTAAAACATTAGTTCGAGTTCTATTATGTTTATTATTGATTAGGATTTTGGTTGGTTGTTGTCTATACGAGTTTCGTTCACAGTGAAGTTAGAATTTGTTTAGTAGTTGGAGTTCTTTATTTGCATGCAATATGCATACACAAACAATCCTGACCCTGCTAGGATCTCTCCTTGCATTGCAGGTTCTGGGTTTATATCGACATGAGAATCAAACTTCATGAACCGGACACAGGAGTTGTCACGACATTTCATGTATAGAATTTCTTCATGCACACACACAGACATTAAACTGCCATCAACAACTGATCTTCTTACACTTGATTCCTTTTCTTTGGATTTTTGTTTTTCAGCTGACATCCGATCCTGATACCGACAATCACGATGAAATTGCTTTTGAGTTCTTGGGCAATGTCCATGGGGAACCCATCACGCTTCAGACAAATGTAATCGCAAACGGCCAAGGAGATAAACACGAAAGAATCAACCTCTGGTTTGATCCAAGGAGAGAGTTTCATTCATACAAGATACTATGGAACCAACAAATAATCATGTAAGAACAACATACTAGCGGGTTTTTTTTGTCTCATGCCCTCAACTCATATCAATCTGATATTCTAAGGGTTTTTTTTTTCAGTTTCTATGTGGATGATATAGTTATTCGAGTCTTCAATAACAACAGTGAACTTGGAGTAGCATTCCCCAAAAAGGCAATGCAGGTAAGGGCAACGATACAAGATGGTAGCAATTGGTCGATGGAAGGTGATGGGATCCGCGTTAACTGGTCACACGAGCCGTTCACCGCAAGTTATGAGGACTTTTCGATCGACGGGTGCCCGGCCACCGGGAATGGTGAGGATTGCTCCGGCTCTAACCACTGGTGGAATGGGGACAAGTACTGGGAGCAGAGCAGAGCTGAGCATAGACAATACGAGCAAGTGAGGGAGAAGTATATGAATTATGACTACTTTAAGGATCGGAACAGTATTCTCGTGTTCCACTAGAGTGTGCTTTCAATTATCTGGTACATACAATAAGTAGTGAGAGAGACCGGAGTTTTAGTGTAAAAACATACTAAATAAATCAGCAGCTGCTCAGTGAAAAACAGGTAGGAAGAAGGGCTGAACAAAAAAACAGAGAGAACATATGAGATTACTTGCACCCGAAATTCGCACAACTCATGTTTACTTTTATCACTTTAGCTGCCAAATACATACGATCTTCGATTATGTTTTGAATATGAAAGCTTTTACCTGACCAGAGGCCACAGTAGTCATGCTCAAAATACAATGAAGCAGAATCACACATCCAGTCATTAACGATGAAGTATATACTAAGTCCTTTCCTATCCAACTACAAAGTACAAATGGGGTAATCTAATGACCAAAAACGTAAGAGCGCGTGATCTACAAACCGAATAGACTGCAAAGCAGTGTTCGAATGAGAAGTAGCTCACGGACATCATAGAAGGGTGATAAAATGCATCCT
>JAOYMZ010000874.1:0-20611 GCA_025802335.1 Pinguicula primuliflora | reverse complement strand
CCCCCCCCCGCCGCGGGGGCCGGCCGACTAGTCGACTGAGGCGCTGTGCGGCCCTTGGCTGCCCCGCCTACGTCTTCCGACTTCTCAAACACTGCTTTTGAGATATATTTAATTTTTAATCCAAGATAAAATCACATTTTACCCAAATCTTTCATGTACAATTCATATTTTAAATATGTTGCAGTTTCGTTGAGCTATTGTGGAGTCCCAATAAAATTTAAATTATTTGCAACTATTGAAAAATTATATATGCTTTTCTCGATCAATATTCATGAGCAAATTATCACATCCGACCAAATTTTAATTCATATATTTATTTTTGTAAATTAATGGAGTAGTTATTGATCTATTTGCCATAAGATGTTGCAGTCATCTTAAATCTTTCTGAAATTTTCGTATAAATTTCTTTATCGAGTGGTCTATACAGCTATGCTGTATAACATCGATTTATCGTATCTCCAATTTCTTACAAATGATGTTGAATTGATCAAAAATAGAATTGTAATCACATCAATGACTGGAAAATATATTTCATCATAATTATTTCTTAGTTTTGGGAAAAGCCTTGTGCAATAAGGCGAGCTTTGTTGTACTCAATTTCATTACGTTTTTTCTTTTTCGAACAAATATCCACTTGTATTCAACCGGCTTAACACCATTAGGTGTTTGAATAATAGGTCCAAAGATCTTACATTTATCGAGTGAGCTCAACTCTGATTCTATTGCTTCTTTTCACTTTGGCCAATCATCTTGACGTCGACATTCTTCAACGGAGTGTGATTCTATTTCATCTTCACATTTGGAGAGATTAAAAGTAATATTATACGCAAAAATATTATCGACATTAATTTTCTTTCGATCTATGACCTTTCCTGATAATACATCGTGAATTGAGATTTCATTGTTATCAGGTACCTTATCATCTTCATTAGGTTTCTCATTTGGAGCTTCCTTTGTAGGAAGGGGCATTTCAGGAGAGTTATTAGATATTATATTTATTTAAGTATGGTGATCATTATAATTCACATTTTCTATTGGTGCTCTTTTCTTTCGTGAAATTTTATCCTTTGCACCAACAGGTCTACCACGCTTTAGGCATTATGTAGATTCATTTGCTAATTTATTGATATTTTGTCCTTTTGGGATATCAATTCTTATAGAAGCATTGACAACTGGTATATGAGATTTTACAACCAAATTGTTGTCTGTGAATATATCCGATGATAAATTTGTGATATTTGACAAATGAATTAATTTGAATTTCTAATTCACATTCATTTGATCATTGATCAAAATGAGATAATTCTAGGTTATACCATACTATGTCCCTTTATGCTTCTGGCACATATTTTCTCCCCTAATAGTAGGAAGATAAACACATCAAAAATGACAATCATGTCATTTCAGCTTTGCTTTAAAGTTTTACTTTTAGTTTTATTTTGAAACTTTAGTTTTGCTTTGGAGCATTAGCTTTACTTTAAGTTTTGCTACTGAACTTTACTTCTGAACTTTGTTATTGAGCTTTGCTTCTGAGCTCTGTTATTGAGCTTTGTTCTGAACTTTATTTTGAATTTTACTTTGAGTTTTGCTTCTGAGTTATACTTTTAAGCTTTACTTCTAAACTTTACCTATGAATTTTGCTTTGAGTTTTGCTTTTTTTGAGCTTTCTTTTCTGAGCTTTGGTTTCTGAGTTGTGCTTCTGAGTTGTGCTTCTGAGTTGTGCTTCTGAGCTTTCCTTCTGAGTTATGCTCAAAGCTTTACGAGATTTGCTATTGAGCTTTGTTTTAAGTATAGGTGTTGAGTTTTGCTTAAACATTTGCTTCGGGTTTTGCTTTTGTAGCTTTGTTGTTGTGCTATGCTCAAAACTTTGTTTCGAGATTTGCTATTGAGCTTTGGTTTGAGATTTGAACCCACAAGCTTAGCAGAATGGAAGAATTGTCTCTAGAATAATCTTTAAGCATAAACTTATCTTAATAAAAGAAATACTCGTAAATAGTTCAAACTCCAAATATCACATTTAATATTCGTATGTTAATGAGTTCAATATCATGCTAGCATCATCTAATACATGGGACGTTTTGTTACTAGCAATCATTTTAACATTTTTTCGTTAATTTCTAATTATCTATTAGAAACAAACTTTGAGTAAGCAAAATAATAACTAATAAAAGCAACATTAGAGTACTTATCATGTTTTTGCAGGCCTTTAACATTAGAGTACTTTAACATGTTTTTACAACTCCGAGATGTAAAAATGAAGTTGATCGGAAAATATCTTTTTTCCAATACTAACAGAAACTCTAATCCTTTGCACGAATTTGTTCTCAACGTTGCACGACACGAAAGTTGGACTGGTGATAATGCTTACCACATTATAATCCCAAGATCAGCCATTGTAACAAGAAGCATAACGCCATTACAAGAACAATACGGTCTGGCCCCCATAAATTATCCCCTATAAACTGTTCCCAATTTGTTCCCACCCTCTTCAGAATGAAGTTTAGCCAAGCTAACATCAGATTCAAGTTTAGCAAATACGGTCTGGCCTTTTGAAGCCTCATCTTTCATTCCAATAGTTGATGTAAAGATACTCTTTTCTTTGACAAATCCATTGTTCTTCAATATCTCAGCAATTGTGACCACAATTGTGATTGTCATGCCCAAAGCTGATAGCTCAATCTCAGCATGTTGTTGCAAGCACCTCTATGCGAGGTTGATATAGAAGAAGAGGGGCTTCTTGGTGTTGGACACCTGAATTCTGTTCTTGTTGAGATTGTTAGTGTTGGTTTGATTCATTGCAGCTGGTGCCATCGTCATTTTTTTCTGGGTACAACAATTCAGCATCAAGGGATTCTTCTTCCACCAAACAACATTCAGCATCGCCCTGTCCAGAGTCCAAAGTTTCATACGGGATATACATGAATTGGCCCGATTAGCACCGCGATCCCTCTGCTAGATCATTCGCAAATCAGAGCAAAACCATTTTGTCAAACTCACGCATCCATGGAAACATGCTTGTTCTGAGCCGCCCGTCAACCAGACCGATCAGTGTTCCTCATACTGAAAGCAAAGACAAAGGGACTTCTATTTCTTCTGCACCGACCCCAGATCCAGTCGTTGAGCCAGACGCAATTTCTCTCTATCCAAAAGGAAGAACTGGTTCTGTGCCTATGCCTATTGCATCTGCGCCTATTACTTTTCCCGTGCCATCTCAGGTGAAATTTGATCATTTCGTTCCGCCACATCTTATGCCCGGATTCGTGGCCAGAGAGGGGAAGCCTGGACCGGAGCTGGTGAAGGGGGAACAGGCAGTGCTAAGGGTAAGACAGACTCGAGGGAGCATCGATTAGGTCAGATTCACGGCCCCGCAAGTTACTGATTGGAGACGATTGACGGAAGACCAAAATCTGGAAGCAGGAACCGACTAGGAAACCTTCCGAGATTTGAAGAAGATACCAAGAAGAGAAATTCGTGTGTTGTAATAGCAAGAATTCTCTCGGAACGAAAAGTAAAGAATAAAAGAGTGTGTATTTATTACTCTTTGTATAACGGTAGGGATCGACGGTTACACGAATTTTATTCTCACAAAATTATTCCTATCACTGTATGAGTATAAGTATGGGCCATAAAGCCTAAGAATGGGAAATGAATTTAATGAAATTAAGTCAATTGTTAAGGGTGGACCCATATATGGGCCAAACCTCTATGATATATCAGAAGACTTCAACCGATCTTACACAAATTGTCTGATACATATCTACATAGATGATGCTATTTCGTAAGAATAAACCGTAAAATCTGCTGTTATTATCCTCAGCGAGTGGCAATTATTTTCGCATACCGAATCAAGTATGCCGAATGATTTTCTTAATATGCAGAATTTGATTGTTGGCCGTCGGATATCATCCGACGGCCGAGATTATAACCCACCAATTTTTTTTTCCTTATGTTTTTTTTTTGTGTTTGCCAGTTTCCTGCCTCTTCAACCTCTCCTCTCTAAACTCCACCGCTTTCTTTCCATGAATCTTTCTATTCCCCTTCAATTTCGTATCAGTTATCACCATATTCCTCATTCTTCTCATCGCCACTCGTTGCTCCATATACCACGGCAATTTTACTCATTTCCCAGCAACCCCATATCCCAACTGGTATTTCTCATGGAAAGAATCCCATCACTCCAACCTCCTCCTCCAGGAGTCCTCCTTCCCCTTCTTATTCCTTCCCCTTCTTTTCTTTTCCTTTCCCATTAGAAATTTCAATCGAATCGAAAATTTTAATCCCTTCGATCCGATTTATGAGCCTAGAATCAGACACCGTTTCTATAGGCTTCGCAGACGATTCGATCTCAGCAGGAGCAGCTTGTGGATCCTCTTCAACTTGGTCACAGCGCGGGATAGATAATCCATAGCCTTGTCGGAGCTTCTCGACCCCAAATAAGAAACAAAAAACAAAAGAAAAAAAAGCAATTCGGCGCATTATAATCTCGGTCATTGGATAATGATCCAACGGCCTACAGTCAAATTCGGCATATTAAGAAAATCATTCGGCACAATTGATTCGGTAGGTGAAAATAACGGCAGCGAGTGGTATTCTGTTCAGACTCCGATTTGATATATAATATAACTACGACTATTTATAATTGTGCAGGTGGTTAGAACAATACAAGAGACCAGTAGACTTTTGCTGTGTGAAGCAACTGCAGTTGTCATGAGACTATGTTTCCATTTACTAGGCATCACCCCAGTTTACAAAATTTAACACCACCGCTCGCCCACCCCGCCAAAGTCATGCATACATCACATGCAAGCTTTTACTTATAAAAAAATCACACGCTAGTTTTTTCTTGCATTAAAACCGTCCATTTGTAGAAGGTTTTCACATGATTGAACAGAGCTTTAGCTAGACAAAGTGTTATAACTAGACATTTATTGTTGTACTGGATGACAGGAACTAGTTACAAACAAAATGTGTCTGAAAGAAGGAAATAGAATGGCAAAACAATCTTCAAGAAGTCTTGAGGTAATGAGTTTGCCTCTGCAATGTATTTTCTGTATTCAAGTGAATGATTGTTGCAGTATATGTTCGTATATTTATACAAGGTGCTGTTAGAAGGATTAAGGGATTCTGATTGTAACTGATCCTCTGAATCCGCACTGTCTCCACCATTGCAGCTATCACCGTTCATTCAAATTTGATATAGCTTGATTTATGGCTTGACTGCTTCTCAATCGATCCAAGTCTGTAACGGCTGAGTGATTCTCGAATTGACTGATTCTGAGCTGATCTTGAGGCATATGATAAGAATTATCAGATGACTGGATCATATGATAACTATCAATATTCATCTCTAGCATCATTCCCGTCTGGCTCAAAATCTTTATGTTTTGCGTAACCTTCTTAAAATTCTGATTATGCTTATAAGCACATTTTTTTAAAAAATGAGTGTTTTACGCAGTATAAGTAATCATACTTGTTCTTGTTTTTAGGACCTACACCATTTAAAAAATAAGCATCTCATGACATGTTTTTTTTCTTCTAAAAAATAAGCATGACAATTTTGAAATTAGATCAAACTTATAAACAAGTTAAAAGGCATAATTAACCTTATTTTCATCCTTAATTAGTTAAATAGAGGCTATTTTAGTAATCTATTATTAATTTTATAGGGTTTAGAGCCTACACCATCTAAAAAATAAGCATCTCATTTCATGTTTTTTTCCTTCTAAAAATAAGCATGACCTAAACCCTGATTTTATAATATATAATTAAAATTAAATTTCAAATAATCATCTTTTAGAACTTGCACAAAATACTATACATTTTAAAAATAATGACAAGCAGTATAAGAACAAGTAAAAGAAGAAGTAGAAGAAAAAAGTGTGTGCAAAACATGCTCTTAATCATCCATTACTAGTCCTTCATCATCTGACTGAAACTCCTCATGATTTAGTTTTCGTATATTTTTTATGTTTCTAATAGTCTCAATTCTTTCAAACTCTTTATAACTTAATGGAAGTCCTAGCTCTATTTTTTCTTCATCTTCTTCTGTATTTTTAGTTTGAACAAGTCATGCTTTGGCATGACATGTATCATCAACCAGTAAGATATCTCCCATAGACTAAACGACTACAATTATAGTCTTATGTTTGTTTTTATGCTTAATTTGTAGGTTTTTACATATGCTTAGACAAATGAATAAAATTTATAACTTAATTTTTTTTATGGTTAAGTGGGTGGCCGTCTCGGTAGATTTGGTTGGTACCTAGGCGGATCGGGCCGCCCAGGCGGACTAGGCGACCGCCTGGGTTTCATAAATCTTACTCAAATGTAATATGTCATTTGGTTGCTTACTAGCCGACCCAAACTCAAATCAATAATACATGTATTTCCGGTTTATAACAAATCAACCACAACCATGATATTGGACAAGCAACAGGAGATTCAATAGCGAGAAAAGATTGATACGCCCTCGTACTTCTCAAATCTACCAAATGTCATCATATACATACAACTTAAATCTCCAAATCGTCAATTGAAACACATAAATCCTTCCTCATCTGCCGAGTTTGAAGAATCCTAGATCGAAAGAGGTAAGTAATGTTCGTCCAAATTTGAGATTTCTTCTGTCTAAATCTCAAGTTTTCGTCACCCAATCTTTGATTTAATACATTTTAGACAGCAATTACCAAACTCTGATGAATGTTTCTTTTATAAGTAAATGATTTCATTTCCACAAAAATCTTATGTACAAGTACAAAATCAGGGTCTCACCCCCTGCTCTACGTATCAATAGAACAAATACTAAGACATAATCATATTTCAAGCCCCTTTCGGATTCGGCCAGTCTGTGACAGTGGTTCGTGGAGGTGCTTTCCCGTGAGCCTCTAGCCATGTCCAAACATATACCTTTATCTTGTTTACTCTATCCTGCAATCCCTCACCATCATAACGCACACAGTTACGATCACACCAAATGTTCCATATAGTAGCCATCCAAATAGACAGCCACAGTTATTGCTCCTGGCAGCCACCCTTCACCTTCTTTGTATGATCTGCGAGGTTCTTAAGTGGTGTCTTGAAGGCCTCATGAGCAACCCCTAGCCATGAATATATTGCTTGCCATGTTTCAGAAGCTTGGCTGCACTCAAAGAACAAATGTACGACCGTTTCTACTGATTTTGCACACCATATACATTTCCCATGTGACTGTTAAATGTTCACTCCACATTTCAGAATGTTCTCCATAGTTGGGATTCTTTCTTGTAGTAGCCTCCATACAAAGCATTGTATCTTGCGAGGTACGATTTTGTACCAAGAACTGTGCAGTTGCTTCTGCTCACGATCTGGAGGTGCTGCCACTTGAGAAGTTGCACCAAACTCTGATGAATGTAATAGTGCTTTTGTGTTTGTAGAATTGAAACCAAACTAGTTCGTGACTTTCAATTCTCGGTAATGATGTTCTTTCATTTTGTTCATTATATATAAATGTGTTCTTCCCCGAATCATATTGGTCTGAATCGAATCCAAATAGTTCAACTGGTGACTTCCAATTTAGAGGTTTAAAGTTCGATACCTTTACCTATAAAAAAATATTATAATGTTTCAATTTTTTTGGTTTATTCAAATTTGGATTAGGATCTTCAAAATTGAAGGTGATTTTTTTTGTGTAGGTAAGTTTAAAATTTTATAAGTGAATAATTTGTGTACAACGCAATGTTCGGGAAACTTAGGTCCCTGTCCCACTCGACATAAACTCTAGGTCACTCATAGGTATACTCAAAACCAGTAAGCATAGCCTCAATCGCTGGGTCAGGGTTGTCTCCTATTGTTTCTCTTAGGTAAGCCGCAAACTCGTCATCGACTTTCAAGAACATAGTTCTCTTAGTTTTTTCTTGACGTCTTTGTTGTCTCATTTTCTCTCTTCGTGGTACCCAAAGTTCCTGAGCCTTCGACTTTCGTAGAAGACTGACTGTATAATTTTCGTTATCCTCACTCTTGAAGGGAATGAGCTTATTCGTCCTTCGTTTAATTCTGCTCCCAATCTGACCCATATATCTCCTTACCCAAACTTGCCCATCATGGCCCAATACATTACTTGCGCATAATTGAATTTCCTTCCAATTCAATTCACACTGCGTAACTCTTCCTAGGGTTGAGACCGTGTATCCAGATTCCAAAGTTCCTGACCTCTCAATCTTCTCAACACCAAGTTTCTCATTTACTGTGTCCCTTAACTCCTCTTCGAACTCATCGCGTTCTTGTTCCTCATTTACCACATTCAATTGACCTCCCTCATATACTACATTCAATTGACCTCCCTCATCTTCCACATTCAATTGACCTACGTCAGCCTCCACCAATTCAATGTCCGCCATTACGTGCCGCTCAGATTCATTGTTCACTTGTTTAATTTCTGTCATTAATTCCCCTTGTGAATCTGTGCGCACCTCTTGGGAATTTGGGTGCGGAGTTGACCGTCTGGGTGGTTCTGAGCAGATTCGTCGGAGGTGCCACTCGGAGTTTTGTTGTCACCTCGAATTTCACCGTGGTTGACTCTAACACATATTTTCGCCGTGAATTCCTGTCCCCACTGCAGTAACAGGATCCACATCCATCGCCTGCAAAATCTGGTTGCATTCGTTCGACCCAATTGCACGGCTTGTTTGTGACTGGGTTATCGGCAGCCATTCTCCATCTTGTCTGTCCGACTTTCCTGCCACATAATACCTAGGTGCTTAGGTTGCCCTGCTTTGCTGCCAGGTTCTGTTCCTCCAACCTCCCTTCGTTTCCTCTTCCACCAGTACCTCAAAGGTTTCATCGTCACTGTCTATTCTGATTTTTGTGTGGATGTTGTTGTTCAAAGTAGTTAACACAAGCACCTTTCCATACTGCATTTCGGACCTGATTGTTGTTTGCTCATCGAGTTTCATTACCACACCCACCTTTGCTGATATCTGTTGAAACAAAAGATCCTCTGACCAGCAATGGAGAGGTGTTCCGTGAATCCTTATCCGCGCAGGCCTTACTACCTTCCCATTTAGTAATTTCCATGGCCTAAGATTATGTAGGCCTAGTAGTTGCACCGATTTCTCATCTACTATCAACCGAGCTTTGTCTTCCGGATGGGCTAGTTTAATGAGGATTTCTCCTCCCTCAAGTTGTACTGTCGTTCCCCCATGATACCCCTATTCTTCCAAGATTTTGGTCATCATACTAGTATCCCTAGATGATTCTGGGTATCCCACGAGGCAACCTTCCAACCAGACTATTTTTTTCAGGGGTGGGGACATATTTTACCGTTATCATGACCTCCATCTCTTCTGAAAATGTCTTGCTTTCCTCCTGGTTTTTGCTTGCGTTCTGTTGAAGATTGGGCAGGGAAGACTCGTGTACTGTAGATCCTACCTGGCAAACAGTAGTGCGAGGAGGTCGAGCAGCATTGGCATATAGTTTGCAGGTACCAATTCGAGTCCCGTTGAGCTTTACAATCATTTCTTGCGCATTGATGGTTTTGTCAAATCTAACAACCCATACCATTTTCCTTGATAAATCATCTCTGGAAGGGTGTGCACATTGCAGAGTGGTCCATATTGATCGAAGAAATTCCATAGATCAGTCATAGTCCAGGCAGGAGGGAAATTGGCTATATATAGCGAATTGTAGTTGTTCGCAACTGCTCAATAGCCGGTGGTAATTGTCGGTGAGCTCTGTTCGTCCTCACCATACTACAATGATCTACTGTCTCCCAAGCGCTCTCGCTAGGTTGGGATTGCAATAGGCTGGTTGAAAGTGAAGGATCTGGTGCCAGAGTTGACAGCGGCGACATATGCACGGCTGGAGATTTTCTTTTTACCTATGAATTGTCAGTGTTGGAGTAGTTAGTTGGATTAATTGCTATGAATAATTGAAGGTGAATGGAATGTTTCATGAAGACTTTTTTTTAGCAAGATATATTTCATGATGAAATTGGTTTGGATTTCAACTAATTGATTGTTAAATGCATTTAATTTTGTTGATGATTGGTTTTAGGGTTTTGGACTCAACAAATGAAGGAAAATATATAGGTTGAAATTATACAATACATATTAAACACAATATAAAAGTGGAGTTTATATTATCATTCTTAAATACACAAATTATGTCACTCATATTTAATTTCGATTATTCTCATAGTTTGTCATCAAAATTGGTCACATTGATGGAAAGACTATATAAAGGAAACCAAAAGCCTCACGCTTCGGCGTAATTCCTGCGACTTTGTCATAGGTAATTTCATTGAATTTTTTTCCTTAGTTAAGTATTCATAAATTAGGGTTTAGAAGATTTTGTTGCCTAAATTCTGCCAAAGCATGAGGTTTTTGGGCTCCTTTGTATATGCTTACTATCGATGTGATCGATTTCGATAACGAACTATGAGAATGACCGAAATTAAATGTGAGTGACACAATTTATGTATTTGAAGTGACTATATAGGCTCCCCAATATAAATTATCATATGATCTAAATGTCATACCACTCAAACTAATTCAATTCACCAATTAAAATGATGATTGGGGTGCATGACCAGTATATTTTTAAATAACAATATGGTAAATACTATTTGTACACATATTTCACATCAAAATTTGACACACTTTAAATTACACCAACATTCCGTCATTTCACAATTTATGAAAAATCAATAGATCCAGTATCAATAGCCCTATACGCCAATTGGATTTTGACGACTTTATAGCCGAACATTTTGTTGCACTTTTCTTTTAAGATTAAGTAGTCCTTAATCAGGATTTAGAAATTACTGGCAACGAAGTCGCCTAAACTTCAGCAGAATATGGAGTTCTGATTCTTGATATATCAATTTTCCATCAATTGTGCCAATTTCGACATCATTGGCCGAATGTGATCAGAATTTAAAGTGTGTCAAAGTTTTGTGGAAGAAAATAGTGTACAAATAGCACTGCCCTAATTTTTTCCTTTTTCCTAAAAAAAAGAATCATATGTCAAATACTTAGGGGGGGTTTGCAAGTTATTGTGCTTATGTAGAAGTAACTTTTCAGAAAGTCTTCTGCAAAAAAAGAACTTCCATTAAAAATCTGAAAAATGTTTGCAAAATATGTTTGTCTACAACAAAAGTCAAAATATAATATTTGCATATTATTAATTTTAAAGTTACTTTTTAAAACATAAATTTAACAAATGACAAAAATATTCGTCAGTTTGAGAATATTGAATTGTTTAAGAGGGTAAATGTATTAAATTTAATATTTTAAATATTTACAAAAATGTCACCGCCAAAAACACTCCAAAAGCAGTCCCAGAGATGTTTCTGACTTTTAGACTTTTTTTTACTTCTCCACTTCAAAAGTTAAAAGTCAAACGACAAAAGCAAAATTCGAAAACACTCCAAACTGACTTTTCACTCGCTAAAAGCCAAAAGTTGCTTTTCTAAAGAATTTGCAAACACCCACTTAATAACACATACCCAAAAGGCACAACCATAAATCTCATTTAAAATAAATTATTCTTCAAACAAATAAATAAAATAAAAATTTACTATAATTATTATTTAAAAAAAATATTATCCTTACACACTTTTTGATAATATTTGTTGTAATTGTAATTATCATCAATCCTAACCACAACTTAAAGAAAAGAAATAAAGATAAACAGTGTTCGAGAATGCGTTGGGCGGCCCCGAAGCATTTTCTGGCCGCCCAGCACCCAGCCGCAAGGCACAAAAAAAATTGATTTTTTTACAAAAAAAAGAACTTTTAAAAAAATTCGGGCGTCCGGACGGAGCCGCCCAGCCTCGATTTGGGGCGGCCAGGCCATTTTCGATGCCTAGGCAGCCGCTCAGACCGCCTAGGTGCCGAAAACTCGAACACTGAAGATAAATAATACAACTTATGATTATGATTGCCGTCAAATCATAATGTCAATAAAATATGCGCAAATAACATTGCCCTATTTTGAATTATCTCTTTCTAGGGTTGCTTTAGACCCCGATCAATCAGGACTGATACTCTACAAGTAACATATATTCGCAGATTATGCAGGATGATGGGGAAGAGACTGATAATCCTAATCTAGCATCAACCGTTTGGCACAAGAATATACCTGCGAAGATCGCTGGATTTGCGTGGAAATTACTGCACAATCGCATCCCCACGGCAGATAATATAGCTCGGAGAGGGTTCACTTCAACAAATTTGCACTGCCCTTATGCCAGAAAGAGCATGAGATCGTCGACCATCTATTCCCATTTTGTCTGGTTGCATGCAACACATGGAAACTATGCTTTGAATGGCTAGAATTGCCGATGCAATCGGCAACCGATTGGGAGCAACATATCAATTTATCTCAAAATCCGACATTTTCGATAACAATCAAGAAGATTTGACCGTTGATCCATCAACATATGATTTGGGAGCTGTGGAAGCTGAGAAATGCAATGGTTTTTAGATTATATGATCCGGATGCACGCTCAGCTCTCGCCCAAGTGCAGCTGCAAACATGGTTAATCCAGTGGGCCAATAAACAAATGGGTTTACATATTGGGCTGAGAGAATGATGCATAAATGAAATTCATTGTGTAGCCTAGTAGTGTAAATTTTTTTGGTAGGCACCTAGTGTAAATTAAAGTGGTGATCGTCCAAATATGTAAATATTGTATCAATAAGATCTACTCACCCCAAAAAGGACAGACACTCTACAAGAGTCAACAATCCAATTATAAACATTTATGTCATAGTTATTTATATGATTGAAATTGTTAGCCTTTTGCAAGATTTATGTTACATGTACACATGCAATCATATTTATTTATTCAGGTAATACAATTAGGAATAGGAGGTATCCTCCAATCACATTTTGTTTTTCAATCACAATGTTTCAAACTCTCTATATCCTATATAGAACCATCTCTACCTCTATAACTTTCATCTGATTTTCAACTTATTTCTTCACCATTTAATTACTATAAAGGTATACTGGCTTATTGCAACATAAGGAGCCATACAATATTGCACACGAGATCAAGGCCCGTATTGCCGACGATCCAGCTGGTTGAGTTAGAGAAGTGGTATGTACACATTCATATTTGTTGGTTAAGAACATAATTCTTATAAGAGTGCAGATTTTATGCACACTCATGTGTAATTTTCCAAATTCGGCTATCATCGTTGGAATTGATCACATAGATGGGAATACTGTGCAAAAGAGGCCACAAACCTCATGCTCAGTTGCAGTTTCGACGTTTTTTTTAAAAAACCTTAATAAAGATTGTTTAACCATATATGAAAATGTGCAATGAAATTATCAACGATAAAGTCACCCGAAATCTCATCAGAGAATGTGATTTTTAGTCTTATGTGTATTAATTTTCCATTAATCTGCCAAGATTCTGAGGACAAATAAAGTCACCCGAAATCTTATCTGATGTTTTGTGCAAATTATTAAAAATAATTATTTTAAAAAATAATCTTCATTTAACTAATTAATTATGATAATAAAGGTCCTTTTATCTTATATATTACTTTTGAACTTGATATCATTTCAAAAATATCATTCTATTTTTTAAAAGTAAACAAAACATGTCAAGAGATATTTATTTTTTGAATTTATAGGTTCTAAAAATAAAAATAAGTAGAAGAAGGTTGGCTTCACCAAACAGTCATTTTTTAAAAATTTTTAGTCAAATTATAATTTTAAAAACTCTGGGCAAAATAGGATTTTAATCATTGAAATAACCTAAAATTTTAAGTTCGAATTCAAAGTGTAAAAAGTTAATCATAAATAACCAATATGTTTGGTGTGGTGGCTGAGCAGCTCATCCCTTAAGCATGAGGTTGGGAGTTCGATTCCCACCCATGTGAATGGAGAGAAATATTTGGCCAGTCCTTTACCACTTAGTGTGCTCATCCGGGACGGAGGATTAGTTTACTGGCTGCCGACCGGTAGGATACCTTGCAAGTACGCAAAAAAAAAAAACTAAGTCTCCATTCGAAGAGTCACACCCTCATTGAAGAATCCACCCTTCCACAATCTTGTCTGATACCAGGTTGCAATTTTTTTCGATAACCCGTGGTATTCATTCCATTCCTGTCCCGACTAATCTACAGGGGTTGTGCAAGACGACTCCCCCCACAAATCAGGTTAAACTCGGGCTCATACCCGCGGTCGTGGCCCACACGAATTTCTTGTCACCAGTGGGTTTCGACACCCCACTTCTTGCCTTGAGAGACTTAAGTGGAGGTTCTCCACCACTAGGCCAACTCGTCTCGGTTGCCAGGTTGCAGTTTGTGAATTGGGGTGCTACCCCTAATTCTTCGTTCCTTCCGAGACAGCTAGCACCACATGCAAGATGAAGAAATACTCTGTTCGAGAGTTCGATCGTTTTGGCCACCTAGGCATCGTCTAGGAGGTCAAAAATGTCAAGCCGACCCGAATTTATCCTGGGCGGTCTCGTTGGACGCCCAGAGGCAATATGCCTAAAATATAGTATATGTAAATAAAATAAATTAAAGTTGCTGACGGTCGTACGCCGCCTAGGCGGCCGCTCTGACCGCCCAGACCGTCTAGAATGCCCCATAGACCGCTTAACGTACAGGGAACGCCCAACATTTTCTCAAACATTGAGGAAATATTGAAGAAATCTTTACTTTTTCGCCAGTATGAGCCTCCACCAGGGATTTTCTTATAATTTTCGTTTTTTGAATTAAATGTGTCCAATCCTTGCAATAAAAAAGACGACTAATTTTATATATAGTTGGAAAATATTGTTCACTAATAAAGAATTATCCCCCAAAAGTCCTCAATTAATAATATTTTATTTGTTGTCCGAAAAAAAAAAACTCCTTTATTAGGCCCAACAAAAGGACCGAATTTTTTAAGCCCATTATACAGTCAATTTAAATCCTCCTCTGCTATCTATCATACATTGACGGGTGCAGCCCAACAACTAGCCCAATTGCTTACAGGTTACAGCCTTTCTTCAGTCTTCACCAAGGGCGGAACTAGCCTGGGAATTGGGCCCGGGCTAAAAAGGGTCTATTTTTTAATTATTTTAATAAATAAAAAATAATAAAAAAATATTAAAATAATAATAAAATATCATAATATAATTTGAAAATGACTACATGTATCGCTCACGGTGTCACTTTTACTATAAAATTCATCGATTACATAAATAGTAACTCATTTAACAAAAATAAACTCCATAAAGTATTGAGTTATCAAATAGTAACTCATTTAATAAAAATAAACTCGATAAAACTTTTTAGCAAAAATACAAATACGATAACTTTTTACCATTTAGGATTTAGCGTTTATTGAATTTAGAATTTAAGTTTTATAGTTTAAGTTTATAATTTTTCGGTGGCGAATTCGGCGTAATATTAATTATTATTTTTAAATAAAATTTGGCATTTAAAAGGTTTAGGATTAAATTTTTTGGACGACGAAACCGACGTAATATTAATTATCATTTTTAATAAAATTTAGGATTTTACAATTATGTTAGATATGTTTAAAATCCAAAATATGTCAAAAAATGTTGGTAGTCCAACTGGTTTGCTGTCTTTCTACTCACTCTGCGCCTTCAGGTTCGAACCCTACCTACAGCAATTTTGCTTGATTAAAAAAAACTGAATTTCTGGCATGGGCTTAGGTGGCAAGGCCCAAACAAAAACTGGGGCAGACCTACAATCGGCCCCGGGCGATAGCCCGGGCCTGCCGGACTGTAGGTCCGCCCTTGGGTGGAAGAAAAAAAACAGACGGAGGCCCAACAAGGTGAAAAATGGCTTGAGTTTGGGTTGTCACTCGGCCCAATTTAAGAAGGGAAAAATCCGGGCTTCAATAATTATTCCGAACTCAAAGGTCTTGGGCTTAATTTGATTTCGGACCACTTCTAGACACAAACCAGATATTGAAAAATCTGGCCCATTACTGGTATGGCCCAATATGAACAGCTCTTGTGTGCAATGAACTTTAAAAACTGTGTATAGTGTGTGTTGTAACAATTTAACGCACCTAAATGAATTAGAAATATTCCTTTCCGAACTTGACCCAATTTGGGCTTAAAATATGAGCCCACACTCAACAATTAATTTCTTGTCCATCATTCTATTAGTGATCTATATTTATAGGTTTATTTACTAGAACGAATTATGTATCTTTATGTGGTATTAAGGAGAAAAGTGGGTTTTGTCAATAAGTTGCTTATAAAAAGAAAATCGGCTTTAATGGTACTTCCGTTTGCTGTTCCATTGTATCCCTTCAACGTGAATCTAATAGATTTTACCGTGCGGAGCTTCACAAGTTTTCAACTTCATTGTTGCTAGCTCAAGGAGCCTACTAAGCCAGAGGATATCTCTGTATCTATAGTTGCATTTTTTTTATAATAATGCTACATTTACTTACACTTTTTATACTCAATTGAGTATACTCAAGTTGGTATAAAAGTGCACAAAGCTTCGGGTAAAATTAACTTGATAAAGGGCCATCTCACGCAGTGCTTTAGGAGGATTGCATAATTCACCCAATAGTGGTCCCATCCACGGGCAAAGCCATGTATGTCTGAGGAGTACTTGCCCCCTAAAAAATCAAAAAAATAAATAAAACTTTTTGTAGAAATTTCAATAGAACTTGCAGGAAGAAGAGGGTCGCCCGTTGGAGGAAGAAGAGGGACTAGGAAAGAGGAAGAAAAGGGCAGAGGAAGACGATTAGTTGGAGAGAGAGTTTTTTGTTTTGCATGCAATTAAATTATATCGTACCTTTCAGTTTTTGCCATCAAGTCAATTTTGGCCACTAGGATTGTCCGTTGACGGAATTGGGCACATCGTTAGAATCCTCATACATTGAACTGCATATGTTCATGTTTAGTTTCGGTTCCGGCGACTTCGTCGCTCGAATTTTCTAAAACTCTATTTAGGACTACTTAACCTAAGGGGAAATGTGAACCCTCCGTTAAATGGTGATAACGTCGTCGGAATATTACCAAAACTTGAACATATACAATTCAATGTATAAGGATTCTAACGATGTGCCCAATTCCGTCAATGGGCGATCCTATTGGCCGGAATTGACTTGAGGGCAAAAACTGAGGGGTACGGAGTCGTCACTATATATATACATATAAAATTAAATTATATATATTATACGTATTTTTACCATTATTGTTTGGCATGATTCTTCTTTGACATCATTCTTAATTTTTGACTGGATTATGTGCAATTAAATGATTTATCAAAAAAATTATGATCACAATTCATAATTTATTAAAAGATTATGTTTAGTTTGTTTGGATGATCACACTTCAATTATGTGGACACAGGCCACAGCTAATTATTTTTGTTTTGTATTCATACTAGAATATTACCCAAACATGAACATCATGTGTAAGGATGGACATGCTAATGATAAAAAAAAAAAGGAAACTACACAAATAGGAAATTGGTATTAGGAGAGAGTGGCGTAAATTGAGGTAGGATGTCCCTGACCAAAGGGTCAGCCGTCAAACCATCACCAGTGGCCGATGGAATTTCTATATGAAATACACAAAATATCTCAATAATCAGATCCCTAAAACACAAAATAAAACAATATGAAAAGTAAAGCAGCAACTGAGAGGCTGAAGTCGAAAACCTCAACCCACATTCGGATGGAGACCAAAATAGAACCAAGCAGGAACGTCAACAGATTAAATTCCCCGTTGAAGAAAGAGGCGAACCATAACCATAACCATAACCCAACAAAATAACCAAATGACAACAGAAACAGAGGAAGTCTGCTCAAGAGAAGGCAGGCATTCGAGAATTCAAACGTATAAATTACCTCTGTTGCTATAGCGGGTGGGTGACGCCGAGATGGGATGTCAGGCTGGAGGGTTTGGGCATGGCGCTACAGAACTCGGAGAAGCGCGGGTGGGAGACGGGATGCCGATTTGGAGGGTTCGGGTGACCTTGGCTCCGCTGAGAGATTCAAAGAGAAGTGGCAGCTGTGAAGAGTGCTGCAAGCCCTAGGAATATGATCAAATGTGTAGGAGGAAAGGACGGTCACGAAGATTTACGCAGAGAAGTCTGGACGAATGAGATTTCAACAAAGATTTTGTTTTTGCGGTCGTTTTGTTGAGGGGCACGGGTCGTTTACCACCTTCGCTTATAGATATAGATTATAAATATTTTTATACAAACATTTCTTTACAATTTATGTTATAAACACATATTATACGTTTGGGTTTTTATTTTTGACTTAAAGACTTCATAAATTATATAAAAACAAACAAATATATTATGTTTTTATACACAATATTTAATTATAACATTTGTCTTTTTTGTACATTTGTTAATGTTTGTATTGCTTTTTTTATTTGACATTATATTTTTTTTGTATTGGGTTTTATGTGGATAATTTTTTGGCTATTTCGAATCGCTGAAAAAAATTCGCTAACGTTTTTAGAATCATCATATCGAAATTTTCAAGTAACCAGTTATAGAATTTGATTTCAGCAGCATAACAGTGTAATGGATGGGCGGGCGGAACAGAGGAACAACGACGGAACGACGAGCAAGCTGTGCTTTACGGCGACATCGTGAAGATGAAAGAAGGGGACCAGTAGAAAAAAATCGCAACTGAGCTTCAAAAGAGCATTCGTTTTGTCATCGGTCTTTGAAAGTCCAGTACCACCTAACCAAAAAAATTAAGTGATATAATACTCATCAGCCTTCAGTAGAGGGGTACATTAAACTTTGCCCACCCCTTGTCGAGAATCCTGGATTCACCACTGGTCCCATCCCACGATAAATCCGATAAATTCACCGACTACACCTGCAAGGTTTTCTAAGAATGCTTGTACCGATCTTTCGAACCTCGTGTCACACCAAGGCCGTACACTTGGATATTCGAGGGCTAATCTAGAAGTCAAATACTGGGTGTGGTCACTTAAAATTAAAAAGAAAAATGATTCATAACTTTGTTGTTCCTGTATTTTTTATATGTAGAGGTATCGAACCATGTACCTTTGGGAGGTACTCAGTTTACTAATTAAACTACTTGAATCTTAGTTTTACTGATGTGAAAGCCATGAATACTCCACTTGCTTTACATTTCAAACTTAGCAAAAATCAGTGCCCTAGTACGCCTTCAGAAATTTTAAAAATGGGGAATGCGTCTTATTATAATATTTTGGGTTCTTTAATGTATGCTATAGTGACTACTGGTATTGGACCTGATTTGTCTTGTGCATTTTCTTTACTTAGCATATTATGTGTAATCCTGATTTGGAATCTTAGTCATCTTGAAATGGGTGTTAAGATATTTGAAAGAGACTTCTGATTTAGTTTAAATGTTTAGGAAGAACCATGAGTATAAAAATCTATGTGATTTGTAGATTCTGATAATGCTTGAGATTTTGATTCAAGAAAATCTTCTACGTGTTGTCAATTATTATTAGGTGTAAATTGTATGAGTTGAAAATCTTAGTTACAACACACTGTTTCTTTACCTTCAACTTAATCTGAGTACTTTCCTCTTACTGACCATTTAAGGAGGCAGGTAGACTGCATGGTTTATTATCTTAATATGGTATTTTGAAAGATGTTGGAACTGTATATTGTAATAGTCAGCTAGCTATACATTTGAGTAAGAATCATGTTTTTCATAACAGAATGAAACATATAGATGTTAAGCTACATTTCATCAGGAATATTGTTGCTGAACAATTGATTTTACTTGAGAAAATTTACAGAACTTAAATGCTGCTTAAATGGGAACTGAAATTATCTCAAATATGAAGTTTCAATCTTGCACTAAACATATATACATGAGTAGTTCTAATACTTGACACTTTATATGTATAGATATGTATTGTTTCTCCTGTTTGCTAACCATTTTTTGCTATAACACTACTATTTTTGGGTCATATACCCAAAAAGGTGAAATTGTTGGTATATTGGGCTTTTGCCCAGCCAACCCATAAAATATGAAAAACTTGGACATATTATTTTTATATTATTAAATATATTTCACTTAATAAGCCACTTAATGCATAGAAGAGATAAATGGAGGGGTTAGATTGAGTAAAGGGCCGAGAAAACTAATTTTCTAAACCCATAACATTGGGCCCATCGGATATACTAACCCAAAACGTACACGAGTCATCACAGACCTAGATCTAGGTCTTCCCAACCGATCGGCCGGTACCGGTCTGGCCTAGTGCCGATACCGGTACCGATCTCTGCCCGGTACCAAATTTTGGTACCGGCACGGGCCCAGAAAAGTACTGGTACCGGTACCGATACCGCTCTTAATTGGTACTGGTACCAGTACTGTCGGTATTGATAAGGTATGCACCTATTTTTCAATTTCCGATTATGCTCTTAAACGTGATAAAAGAAAAGGATAATTTTGAAAATGGTTTGTCCTTTTATATGCACAAAATGTTTGAAACTTTAGTGGTTTAACTTCTCGGCAGAAATTTTCATATGTACAGCCTTATATGTACGGTAAAAAGTACAACCCATACATGGCATCATCCATTTTCGAAATTGGTTGCACCATTGGAAAGCTTATACATTGAATTGCATATGTTCAAGTTTTGGTGATATTCCGACGA
>JAOYMZ010000863.1:0-25347 GCA_025802335.1 Pinguicula primuliflora | reverse complement strand
TAGCTGCTAGGATAAGTTGCATGATTTGCACCCCCTCCCTGAGATCTGACCCTTGCTTAGCATTGTATTATAACTTGACCATGTGCACTTTCATGAACTCATGAATTTGCGGATCAGTTGTATGTAAAATTATGAATACTCAGATCCAAAGACAAGAAAACTAAAAAAATGAAGGTCTAAAATTTAAACCATGATATTGGAGCAGGTTTCGAACATGACTCATCATCTACCATAGGTAGATCTCCGGCAACGGCCGTTGAGTCATGGAGAAAGATCAATCCAGTCAAGCCATGATTCATCAAAATGAAGTTCAACAGTATTTATCTCAACAATTCAATCAATTCATTGCATCTCAGACGACAAGCAAGGCATCCGAGGAGGATGAAGACACATTCGTCATCATTGATACAAAGCTACACACGAACAATTATGTTCTATGGGCCCGTATGATGGAATTAGCCATAATTGGCGAGGATCGTCTGGAGTTCATCACTGGCGAAGCCCAGGACGATCCTGGATACAAGGAATGGAGGAAAAGAGACACAAGTTTTCAATGGATCACTAAATCCATTGACAAACAATCGGTGAATCAATTCATCTATTATCCGAATTCATGCAAGTTATGAAAAATCCTCGTGCGGACATTCAACTCTAGCGAAGATAGTCTGCAAATATTCGACCTAATCACCAGAGCAGACCAAATTGTGTAGGCATCGCTACAGTTAGAGGAGTACAACTCCGTGTGCAATTTCCTATGGACAGAAATCGACCGCAGACGGCCAAATTCGATGAGAAGCATCAAAGATATGGACAGATACAATCGAATTCAGGCTGAGTATCGTTTATTCAAGTTTGTAGCAGGACTTCACCCAATTATGAAGCTGTTACAATGGACATTCTCAAAGAATCCCCTTTGCTCTCAGTCGATGTTGTATATGCAACAATTTGACGAGAAGTTGCATGCAACCAGATCTGGAAATTGACTGGCACGGCCTCCGACGGATCGACAGGAACATCATCGAGTGATATAGGGGCAGGTTTGGCTACTTACGGGTTAGGACAAAAGAAGGCTCACGACTCAAAATTGACCGGAAATTCACAGAATTTTGGGGACCATCGATCAGAAACAATAGTTTATTCCAGAGGTTCATCCTCTCGACGGCCCTTTTGCGACTACTATCAGACTGTTGGCCACTGGGAACAATGATGCTATAAATTGAAAGGTTACACATGGGCAAATCGCGGCAGAAGAAGGACATCCGGACGAGCTACAAATGAAGAGGCGGCCGAGCCACTATTACTGAGTGGTCACACTATTTCGGAGGAGAATTCAGTCGATGAAGTTGCGGGCGCAAATCTAGGGCACAGAAAAATCTGGCGAGCTGATGGGATCTGAATAGAACAGGTGGAGACCCGGCTGCACGATCGTCCAACATGCAGTCCAGGTAAAATAAGGAGAGAGGCAGCAATGAATTTACCGAAACACCCCTCGAATTTTCAACATGCTCGTTATTTTCCTCAGGGATGTTTTGGACATTTTGATGATAATTGCAGTATTGGGTTGGATGAGACTGATTGTGCAAGAAATGGGCCGAATTATTCTGGTTCTAACGGGTCTGAAAAATCTGGATTTTATTCTGAAATTTCTTGAGCCCATATTATGCAGAAACCGTTTCCTAAGAAAAATATGCAATGAATTTTTTATTGTGGGTCTACTGATACTATTACTCATGATATATCTGATATTGTTGAGGTGCAGAAAACTCCGAAGAAGGTGGCACAGACAACTAGTGGGACATATGTTGCGGTGAAAAGTGCTAGAATTATTGAGATTTCATATACATTCAATTGTTCAAGTGTCTTTATGTGTCGTCGCTGTCATATAAATTACATTCTATTAGTCATATTTCGAAGGAGTTGAACTGCGTGGTTCTAATGCATCACACCTTCTGTATTTTACAGGATATCCATTCGAAGAAGATAATTAGGCATGAAACTGAACGGAATGCCCTGTACTATGTGGATGAAGTGGCCTCCGAGGGACAGACACTCTTGACTCGTGAGTCACCCGATTCTCAAAGTTGGCTGTGTCATCGTTGCTTGGGTCACCCATCCCATTCCTATCTCCGTCGGTTATTTCCTCAGTTTTCTAAATTTCCTTTCCATTGTTAGACATGTGTTTTGGCCAAAAGCCATAGACAGCCCTTTATTTCTAAGCATACTCATGTTTCGCATATTTTTTCCTTAGTTCATTCGGATGTTTGCGGTCCTGCACCTATTGTTGAGGGTCACGTCTTCGGCATTTTGTGCTTTTTATTGATGATTGCACTCGTATGACATGAGTTTATTTTTTGAAAAACAAATCTGACGTATTGATAAGTTTACCGAGTATTGCAATATGGTATCTACTCAGTTTCATACTAAGATCCCAGTGCTTAGGTTTGATAATGGGGCGAGTTTGTGAATCACCAAATGAAAACCTTTTGTTCTGAAAAAGGAATATTACACCAAACCTTTTGTTTTGAGGGATGTACTGTGGCACCTAAAGGGTCTTTGTGTATTGTGTTTTCAACAATATTTCTTGTCTACAATCTATGGATTTCATCTTTATAATGGACTGATGCTTTGTTTAAAATAAGTGTTCGAGAATGCTCTGGGCGGTTCTGGAGCATTTTCACAATAGTATGCATGAGGATAAAATTTGCACCCCAACCTAATCCTCAATCTTATTAGCAGTCCTTGACATTCACCATAATCTGGTAGTTCGGATATTCATTCACAACTACTAAATTCAACTTCTTCGTACTTCTTTTTAAAGAAAAGAGCTATTATTGAGCAAACTTTCGTGGAACTAGGATATTTTCTCTTTATGTCAAAGGTAAAATCCATGGATGTATTCCCATGGTCACAAACATTACTTGTCCCAATGTTATGAAATGAAACATCAGCATACGTGTGCTGAGCTTGCTCTCCAGCTGCCATGCTGCTGCAAGCCTCACACTTCAGAACATGTAGGTGGGACAAGCTCTGGACACTAGTGTTATGTGAAGTATTTCTAGTTTATAACAAATTTAGATCTGTCACTTCACCACAAACTACCTGTCAACAAAAGAAACATAAGTGATAAGGATGTTTTCAATGAACTGGAGAGCAAGCTCAGCACACGTATGCTGATGTTTGTCTTCACAGATTGGGGGGAAAAAAGATGTTATCGAGCTCCAATCGCCAAATGGGGCTCCGACCTGCAGACCCCTTTGTAGCCACCTCTTCAATCCAATTTTATGTTCGAGAAGGCGGTTGTCGAGCTTACTTAAGAACTGTCTAAGCACTGGACGGTCACCCTTCGCCTTATCCAAATGCCACTTAAGCACCCGGTCTGTCTAAGCAGACCCTGACCGCCCAGTACTTTCTCGAACGCCTAAAAACAGGCTTATAGTACGTTATAGTACTATAAGCCTGTTTTAATTTCAACCTATATTTAACTCCTTTTGCATGAAAACCTGGCTGGGGTCTCCCAAGATAAATATATCTGCTTGAAACGAGTCCATTTCATGTGATCTGTGTTATGCTAGATAAACACACGTGTGGCCTCTGGAGCTGGAATCAACCAACAATTATCTGAAGCTGTTCTGTTGTTTGGCTGCTGCTATCTCAGTGGGTGGGTAGTTCAAGTTGCACATCACACAAGCTGGGAAATAGGGACGATCAACAAAAAGGGGAATAACTAGTTCACTACTCAGTGGGGATTTGCACACGTGAAGACACCATTTTCAGGGTACAAAACATCCCCACATTGTACTCTCACAGCATACAGGTGGCACAGGATTTTGGGGGGAACGAGTGGAATAATTGAAGAAAGTTCCATCTCCTTTCCTCTATTATCAATATCTATATCTATCTATCTATCTATATATAAACATATCATGAGTTTTCCACAGCATTGTGCAGTGGTGGAGTTTTCAGTACAGAACTGGAAATGGGGATTGGGAGAAAGTTGGGTAGGTGGAAAAGAAGGATGAGACAGACGAGAGGAAAGCTGTATATTATGAGAGTTTGCATTTCCATGCTAATCTGCTGGGATAAGTACTCGCAGGAACATATCATTTGCTAACCTTTACAGCCCTTCTTCTTTTCTCATGTGGTTTTGTATATTTTGTCTGATGGGTGAAATACTGGCCTTTGAGCCACAAGGTCCGGCTTCTGTATGTAGATCTCCTGTTGTTTTCAAAAATAATATAGGGCACCCCCAGGGCCCACGGCACCCCACACGCTCTCACATTCCTAAATAGGGGGCCCACATACACCAACATGTGTGTGTGCTCCCACATGTTGTGAGTAGGGGTGCGGGGGTGTGCACATATTTGGAGGTGCCTCGTTGTTTTTCTTTAGTAACACCAGGAAATAGAGCATCTTCATGCCTGTAATGCAAATTTTCCTCTGGGGTTGCTGAGAATAAACACCGACCAAATTGTTCAGAGGATTTAAACATTCTTGCCACTCCACCAAGCCAAGAACTATTTATCTTCTCCAGATAATCAACTCCCATACACAAGAAAAACCTCGAACGCAAGGCAATTTTTGTTAACTAACATAATTTTATTATATTTCAAAAGTATAGGGTCGACATATAAAGAATTCCACTATTCACAAGTTAGATACCTCATTCCTTCAACAAATGTACATGACTCTTTGTGAGAGAGAGAGAGAGGAGGCCCAGCACCAAATTTGAAGCAGTTGGTATTGTTTTCTGGTTGAACCTCATCATTGTTGCTTTGTAGTTTTGAAGACGTCGTCCTCACCAGGTTTTTTCGATGGATGAACTTGCTTTTGTTGTCCTCCCTGCACCAAGAGGATAATGGAAGAATTTATAGCAGAAATCAAGAGAAAATATATGTACAAGCTCAGCCATACTCCCATAGATCAAATTGCATTAGTTTTTTTTTTTTTTTACAAAGTAACAATTTGGAAGTACATGAGAAAAAATGTAGAATTTTAATCACTACAACATAAACCAATGAGGAAAGATAAGCAATCGTTCAAGAACTGTGTTGATAAAACAAATCGCCAGTGCAAATGTATAGATATATTTGTAAATAATAAAAAAATTAGAAGTTTGGGATGGATCCTTAAGTTTGCATGTAAATTTGTATAACGTACACCAGGAGGGGGCGCAGGTGTGTACCATCAAGAAAGAGAATCGTAAATTACTAGTCCAGCAACAGAAAGAATATCATAAGAATGCAATATAACACCAATGCATTAGAAGCAGACCAGCTTACAAACATTCCTGTATCCAACTATATCTAACGGATATGGTTTTGAAAAGTTCACTTACAGTCCCTTTATGACCCGTTAACCTCCAATGAGATGGGGCACGCGCAACAGCTGCAGCAGCTGCCACACGTATCCTGCGATGGAAGAATGTTGAAAAGTTTTAATTTCGGTTAGGTGCAAGTTAACAAACTCCTACAAGTTCACCTTTTGTGCACATCAACAAACTCATCTGTCTCATCGACAATTTCTTCCTATTAACAAAAAATAGAACAAAAGATAAATGAGGATTGAAGATGCTAAACAGAATTAGTTTCAAGAACTAGTTGACTGGTAAGACTTACCTGCAACAGTTCTTCAAATACATCTTCCAGTGTGATAATTCCAATAACTTCACCATCTCCAGAATCATCAGAAGGGGCGAAGCCATTCGTAGCTGCATCAATATATGCCAAGTTCGTTTTGGAGGATGGCTTTGTAACCCTCTGAATGTCAATGATGATGTTCTCTGTATTCCCTTCCTCGTTTGATAGTAATGGAGTAGTTAAGTCTGAATTTCCATTTCCGAGTTCATTCTCTTCAACCTTTCCTATTATTGATGGAGGCGTTTTGCTCAAGCGTTTGGGCTTCACGACAGCAGCCATATGGCTGCTACCTTTCTGGAACTCATTAAGTATGTCATATAGTGGCATATCTGCAGGAACGCTGGAAATGGAAGTGTAAGCAGATTCTTCAAAATGTTGCACACAAATCTAACAAGTTACTGCCATACCCAAAAAAAAGTTACTGCCATACCCAAAAAAAAAGTTACTGCCATACCGTGGAATTCTCCGAATAGATACAGCACTAACTGGAGTATCCGTCTCTGGTCTCACTGTGAGAAGACTCTTCACCTAGTAGTAGTAAGTCTGTTAGATTTCAATGTTTACCCCAAAGTTCACGAGTATTTATTGAAATTGGGAAAATCGGGTCCGGCCCATAATCGGTGTCTCGGTCCCCCCTGAATAAATCGAGGGGATGAGTAACCCCCACATTTCCTTATTTAAACTAGTCTAGCATCCCTTCTGTAACCGGTGTGGGACACTAGACTTTAACACTCCCCCTCAAGTCCGACTAGACAAGTCCTGTCGGACTTGAACACCCCACACCGTAACAACGTAACAGAAAATAAACGAGCCCCAACCTGGGTGCTCAAATACCATATTGAAATTGAAAAAATTGGCCCGGCCAATAACCGGTGTCTCGGGCCCCCGTGAATAAATCGAGTCCGATCGTAATTTGTAGGTTCGGATCTCGTGTGTGTGGATGTGCATGGGAGTTAATTTGATAGGAATGTGGGTATTCTCATTAAAACCCTGATATCAAGGTGATGAGTAACCCTCACATTTCCTTATTTAAACTAGTCTAGCATCCCTTCCGTAACCGGTGTGGGACACTAGACTTTAACAAGTCTTACCAGTAAGAGTCCAATAATGTTCTTTGGATTCCCGGAATAGACAGGAACTCGGCTGTGGCCACGAGCTAGTACCTTACCCATGGCTTCCCTAAATGAAATTAAAGTTTATACTTCCTCATTTAATAGATAATGATCAAATCCGATGGCATAACTTTTCAGAAGTATGTAAATATCTGACTGAATATAATCTAATGAAAAGCATGGAAGCATCTAAAAATTTGCCAAATGTTATTTTTGATTTTTTGTTTTTGTTTTACTTATCAAATATTTTATGCAGGATGCTATGCTATTATATCCAAAACAAAAAATTCCCAAGGTCACGCGGCTACCATGTGCCCTGCAACAATATCTTCAAAAATCAAAATGTTCATGCACTTATAATATTTCATCTTTTGTGTAAGTCAGATTAAATGTCTCGAGTTCATGCTTGTATTGCATTTTACGCTGATGCATTCTGCTACTAGGGAATAGCTCTTATTCAGACACCATATGGAGACTCAGAGGATGGAGTGGGAGTGGGGCGGGTGAACCTTCAAACCTTTGTTTGACCAATCTTAAAGATCTTTGACAAAACCAAAATACCATAAAATGTCATTGTTATCAAGTAACAGGAAAGTAATTTTTCTGTGCTGCAAGAAGTACATACCAGTCTAACTTTGAATTCACATCCAGTGAAAATGTAGATTCAATTGGTGTCATGGCCTCCTCAGCAGTCTGATTAGAAATGTAATTTGATAAATAAGAGATGAAATGTAGAGAAACTTGCTGCTGTATCATGATGCCAAGATCACTGTTATCTTTATAAACCCAAGTCCGAAAGACTATAACATGTTCACGATCAAAATGACGCAGAAGTTTCAAATTATCACATTCCATAAACCAGTAAAAGTGGGTGAAGGTGAATCAAGGCCAGAGAATCACAATCAGGATTCTACCAAGAGAAGTATTACAACGGGAAAGATGTTGAGAATGTGGTCTGTGTTAACTTTATGCCAAATGAAACTGGTATTAGGATACAGAATATGAGCAAGCCACTACATACTCGAAAAGTTCATTAAGATACCTTTTCCGTCAAATCTAGGGCTCCACTAATGATTGTTGTCTCATCATGCGTCAATTCACCGCCTTTGCCAGCCTACAATCCAAACAATTCTTGCCACTCAACAAATGAAACAAAGTTACACGTTTTACTTTTAGTGCATATCTATGTATGCATATGATCAAATAGAACACATGTATATATATTTAGAATACTATGCATATATTCCCAGATGGGTGCATTGATGCATTGAACATATTCATGAAGGATAACATAATTACGAACAAATGTAAAAAATTATGAGTTTGTTAAGGAAAAACAGCATTGCCGAATAAGACAAAAAATAACAAGTGCTAGGAGTATTTTTACCTCTTGGCTGTGGATAGAAACCAAAGCCTTCAACTGGGCTCGCCTAAACAACGCCTCATTATGCCCCAGAGCACAATCCAATATCTGAATTTATATTTTACCCAGAGAAGTTAAGATTATGATTCAAACACGGAGAACAATTTCTGTATACACTAAAAGATTACCTTGCCAATTGGATAAGAAATAGGATAGCAAACAATCATCAGCAAACGAACAAGCCACACAAAATTGGCACCAACAGCGAGTCCGTATCGGGTGCATATAGCTTGAGGAATAACCTACAAATAAGAAGCCAAGGAAGAAATCACCAGGATGAGGAAAGACACAAAAAGAACCAAAAAGAAGGTCAGAGATAGAACATACCTCTCCAAATGCTAATACAAACGTCACTGACAGTATAATCGCAACATATTGATTGAACATCTTATCCAGGTATATTGGAAGGGCCTACAAGAAGTAAAAATCATATGAAATAAGATAATTGCAAGTCCTTAGACTGGACTATTTTCAGAATATTTCAGTACAGGTTATGCCATAATGCAAATTGTTATCCTTCTACAACTCAAGAGAACCAAATGAAAGGAAACAAAAGAGGAAATTTTGCTACCTCCATGGCAGCAGCATTACATAACAGAAGTGTCACTAGTAGCTGGTGCTGCTTCTGAACCACTGGAAGTATTGCAGCTGAAAATACGAACTTACTTTCAAACCGAAGAACAGAAAAGAAGACAAGAACTTACAATAACAGGATGGTTCAAATAAAAAACTGATCTAGTCCAGCTAACTAAATCTATATTTTTTGTTTGGTACCATGGTGTCGAAGCCCTTTTTATTGGGTCTGACTAATCCATGGGTCTCATGCAAAGTGACCCCTCCTCATGAACCAGCTATATTCGGGCCTAAACCCGCAGTCGTGGCCCAGAATGAAATGATTGCACCCAGTGGTAACCAAATTTTCCACTACTAGGCCAACCCGTCAGGATTTCTAACAAAATCTATATGAAATGACAAATTAGAAATAATTGGCTTATTCGCCCGTGCACCTTTTATAATGGATGATAAGTACTCTTGAAATTGAATAATGAATCAAAGATTACTATTTGGAGTGAGTATTGGTAGTAATTAACACTGAGTCACAACCCAGGAGAATTGCAACTGCTTTCAACAGATTCCCCACCCCACCCCACCCCCCACCCCCCAAAAAAAAATTGGACATACATTTTCATCCCATCACCATCCCATATATAAATCAAAATAGTGGCAATAGGAGCTGTAACGACAACTCCAAATACTGATACCTCTTCAGATAAAATAAAACCAAAGAATGTTATTATCCCATCCATAACTTCCCAGGTGAAAAAATTACATCGCAGAGTCTGGTTTAACTTACAACTCTTTATGAGGATTTGGATTTTCCAGACACCACTAGATTCAATTCACTAGTATCTGCCAATACTATCTTAGTTGCTTTCAATGTACTTCAGGTTTAATCAGTCAACTACGAATGCACTAACAAGGGCAAAAAAGATAAATGCAGCAGCAATAGTGAACACTGAACAGCATACCAGGGACAATGCATTCATTATTCACGATGCGTCAATAATAAGATCATGCTTAAGATAACTATCGAAATCTCAAATCTAATCCAAGCAGCAAAGCATAAATCCCCACAATGCAGAAATAGCAATACCATATTTATAAATCATCAATTCAACCACAACCAGTAAATTCTAAATATTGAAGGTCAAAGAAATCAGTTTCAGCTACACAAAAAAAGTGATGGAGTAGTAGTACCCTGCCAACTTTATATGTTTATTCAGTAGCAATGTCAGTTACTTAGTACATCAAGGATAGAAACAGTAATGTAGAAATGCATCACCAAAACCAATAATTCAAGATGACATGCATTATTGCTTGAGAATCCATCTTCCTCTGTTTTACGCAATAAACTTGGGAGGATAATATTAACCACTAGCATATCAAACAACAAGCGTCTTCTAAAAAAACAAAACTTGTCAACTAAAAGCGCAAATAGAAAATAATAATAATAAAGGCCACTACTTAAACGTATCATATCTTTTGATCACTTGATAGGTAAGGTTTAAACCTGATCCAATCAATATTATAATGCTTATATAAAAAAACATCTTTGCAGAAACCATAAGAATAAATACCAATTAATTTACAATATCCAACGACCGAGCAAGATTTTATTAGCATAAAAGGTAAGCAAGATCAGATTGAGTTTTTCTTTTATAATGATAAAACAGCTGACCAGCCTGATCCTTTTCAGTCGGGGTGCCACTACGCTGTAGGATCTCCAGCTCCACGAGTCCTAAAGACATGAGTCCCAGCGTCAGGCCCGACATTATCCCCGCGAAAAGGACTAATACGCACGATATACCCGCGTAGATGTACCACCATGCCGTCCCAAACTCTATCTCCGCCCCCAATGCTCCGCCGCCGTTCCTGATCGCAACGGACAGCAGCGCTACCGCATTTATTAAGTGCATAGCTCTCCTCTAACAAAAGTCGACAAATTTTATCAGTCACGTTGGTGGAGAGTTGTTGAGAGCTTCCGTGATTTTATTCGGATTGTGAAAACGGGGAACGTTCTTGACCTCAGCCTCGAAATTATAACGGCTGTAAAAATGGAAACGTTGAAGAATTTACTCTGAAAAGTTTGCGCTAATCAAAGCGTGCAAACAAATACTAAAATATAATAACAAAAATAATTTTTAGAACCAGAAATGCTACGATGTCGTTTTGTTTAAAAAGTAGAGTTTATGACACAAAACAATATTTTGAACTGTGTAATGAAAAATTAAGTATTTGAACAATTGTCGTGAACAATTCCGCTCGCCATATACAATACAATTTGTTTATTGTAAATGTCCCATTAAAATCATCAATGATAAAATACTTATATATTCTCTTATGATTCAAGTGATTTTCATTAAATTTGCACTCAGAATTTCTTAAACTTTATTAAGTAATCCTCTATTAAAATTTAAGAAAATTCCCCTGATTTAGAATTTTTAAAACTCATTCCTTAAGATAAGATTCGGTTTACTCAATCACTCCTATATCTCCTCTATAATCGGCAAAGATTGGTGTATCATCACCTTTGCAGGAAAGTCGTCGTGCGCTTTGTCGCATCGTTCGCCGGTAGGTATGTGGAAATGTCTACCCGTTGAAGTGCATTAGTCGGTATGCGCACCTGTGTATAAGTTTCAGACAATCAAACAAAACATAGAATTTGTACTGAGAGATCCTTTCGGAACCAGACATGGGCGAGTAGGAGAGTTTCATTGTCGACACATTTCGCACACACTCAAAACTTCAAATTCACCAAGGGATTTGTTTGGTACTTGAAGGGGTCGTGTATGCGAGTTTCATGGTAAAAACAATTCACACATGTTTAATAAGAATCTCAAATTCAGAGTATACGAGTTTCATCGTCATAAACAATTCACACACATTCAATCGGAATTTCAAATTTATAATAGGTGACTTTCATCGTTAAAAACAATTCACGCGTTCAATTAGAACTTTAAATTTATATTAAGGGTTTCGTTCAGACCATGGCAGAGTCGGGTAGGCAAGTTTTGCGAACCTCGAACGGATAACTCGTTGTTATCGAGTTATCACGTCGCTATACACAAAGCTCATTCATAGTATGCACCGGAAGATTCCCAGATGGGGAATGACATGCATTGTGTCCAGAGTTATTGTCCCCTTTCAAACTCAGGCCTGCAATGTTGTCGTGTCAGTACATTATTTTTTCTACTTGCGGTGTTGGAGGCTACAGTAGGTTGAACAAACGCTTGGAGTTCAGTAAAAAAAACTATTGCCACCACCTGCGAATAGTCTTACATTTATGGATTTGAACCATTCTTGTCAGGTATTTGATTATATACATGGATGTTAAATTGATTCAAGTTCACCTATTGAAGGGCTTCAACTTTACAATTTTTTAAAATATTGATGTACGTGAAGAGATTTTTCTCACATAGTATAATAAAATTAAAAGTATTGTGACGATTGACTTAACTAGGATGTGTTAACACGATTTAGCTATTTTAGATTCTTATTTTTCTTTTTATGATATGAATTGTAATTGAAAGATCAATGTAAAATAAAAAGGTAATAGAAATCACTTCAAAGTAAAATATTGTCGGAGTTTATTTATTCAATTAATCACTCCAAAAATAGCAATTGCTAAAGTGATTCCATATTTTTAAAAAAAATTTGGTAGGTAAATGTGAGAAATATTCTTGTACCTCCCTCAGTATTCAAGAGTTTACACTCCTGAATAATCTAGGGGGCCTGCACCCAGCCCAAAACTCATATAAATTAGGTCTGACCAAACAATTTTATTAGAGATTTGAACTCAATACATTTAATTCAAAAGTTTATCTAATTACCATCTCGATATTGTTAACTATAAAAAATTGTTTATATTGTAGTACAACAATAACTAAAAAATTATGGTTTGAAAATTCAGAATGTGCATTTTACTTATTTGGAAATGTATTATTTGAAAGACAAAGTTATGACTAGTATGAATAAAAAAAATGACTACTATGAATCTCTCAGCATCTTCGCAAACGGCATCTTCTGGCACCTCTTGGTTTTCTGGCATTGTGCGCGGCCGCTCCGCCTCTGCCAAGATGCTCAACAGTACAGCTCTCGCTGGAGGAGGGGACAGTGTGGGAGGTGGCGGTGGACCCATAAACAGGAAGCACCAATTTCGTGGGGTGATGTTTAAGTACGGGCCCAAATCAATTCAGGTGAGGAAGAAGAAATATTGACGGATAAATTCTGAAAGGAAAAAAGGTTGCGTTTTTGTTTTCATGGTCGTTCCCTGCAATTTATTTTTGGGTCGATTTGATTCGGCGTGATCAAGAAACGGATTGTGTGAGTTGATCTATTGGAAAATATTGGGGGCATTGCGTGGTTGAGTGATCAATATTCTTGAATGGGAATTTCTTACGGATTGTAATATTGAACTTTGAGAAGTTGAAATAATTGTTGTGGGGGTTACAATAATTTGTTTAAATGATGATTGCACCTGAGGAGAAGGAGAATGAATAAGGTTATTGATTTGTCACTTCCTCTCTTCTGTCTCCTTCTTGCACCTCTGCTACAGGTTGCTTTTAAGACAGGGGATTATAGACGGCAAGTTATATTCATTGGCGGGTTAACAGATGGATTTTTGGCCACTGAGTAAGGTTTTCAACTGTTTCGAATTCGAAAGTTCATCAGTATCGCCTCTAATTATTTTTCCTTCGGGTATGTGAAATTTCCACTTGCTACTGTAATGGAACTTATGATGCGTGTTATTTTTAGGGTGTCTCGTGTGTCTTGGAAGTCAACACACACACACACACTTATGTGTTTTTCAGCTAGCATTTTATCTTGTAACCATATGTTTTCAGCTAGCACTGTATATTGGAATTGTATGGCCTTGTAAAGATACGGTTTCCATCCTAACGGAGATGATTCTGTATTTACAGATATTTGGAGCCGTTGGCAATTGCATTGGATAAAGAGCATTGGTCTTTGGTTCAATTTTTGTTTTCATCATCATATAGCGGTTACGGTGTCTCAAGCTTAAAACAAGTAATTTATTCATTCCTTTTCCTGTTTGGTTATGATACAATAATTCAGTCTCCCTTAGAGTTGGTGGTGGGCATCCGGCTATACGGAAATCACTTCTTTTCCTACAATATGTTAAACCCTTATCAATATTGTTTGATGTTTGATGTTCGCTATACTTCATTTCTACACCATCAAGAGAAACTTGGTATCCGACAATATCACATGGCATTTGACATTGCGTATTTTTGCATGCTTTAGAGTTTAGTTGTTTCCCTCTCTAGAACCTTCTCCGGTTCTTCTAAAAATCCTCGAGATCCACGAGTCTAACTTTGTAACAATTTGCATCTCGGTCTGAAGGATGCAGTGGAGTTAGATCAATTGATAAGTTACCTTATAAACAAAGAAGATTCAGAAGGTGTCGTGCTTCTCGGGCATAGTACTGGCTGCCAGGTAACTACTTGGCCTTTCAGTAACAAATGATCCATGTTTTTATGTTTTTATGCATAGTCATAAAAAACTCTTCTGAGATTCAATGGTAACTGTGGTTAATTCTGCTGTAGGATATTGTATATTACTTGCGCACAAATGCAGCATGCTCGAGAGCGGTCCGGGCAGCCATTTTGCAGGTGTTTTTACTGCATAAATTACATCCAACTGTGGGGGAGGCTACTTCCTTACTATGATACTTGATCTGTGACTTCAATGCTTGTAAAATTCTGCTTCTTTTTGTGGCGCATCAGGCTCCTGTCAGTGACCGCGAATATAAAGCCACCCTCGCCGAGACTGCATCAATGATTGATTTGGCATCAAACATGATAAATGAAGGTCGAGGATCCGAACTTATGCCCATGGAAGCCAATGCAGATTCACCGATCACTGCCCATAGGTAATAGTGAGGAAAAAAATCGGACTTCCCAATCACCCCCTTAGAGTCGATTTTATCAATAGTGTGGTTCATCAGCATTTAAAAAAAAAATACTTCCTTCCATCTTTAATTGATAGCATTTTCTTGATTATCTCTGCACAGTGCTCTTTTATAGTTTATCAGCTCTATGCAGATACCATTCACTCTGTGCATACAATGGTGATGATGACATGTTCAGCTCAGATTTCAGTGAAGACCAGCTGAGACAAAAACTTGGTCACATGTCTAGCACCCCTACCCTGGTATGTATCCTTTCTGTTTTGGCTTCTGAGATCAAATACAATCATCAAAACAGGAGACTCAACCTTTCCATGACATGCATTTTCTTTTTTAATAGGTCATTTTCTCCATGTCTGACGAGTATATACCAGAATATGTCGACAAGAAAGCACTGGTTGATAGGCAAGCGATCTCACTCACTCTTTCGTCTAACAATGCCTCCCCACTGTGTGTCAGTCAAACTCGACTAATGTTCCCAATCTGTCACCAGATTGTGTAGGGCTATGGGTGGTGCGGAAAAGGTCGAAATCGAATACGGTAGTCACTCACTGTCAAACCGAACTGAAGAAGCCGTGGAGGCCATCATGGAGTTCATCAAGAGAGACGGACCAAAAGGATGGGATGATCCATGGAGTTGAAACCAACACATACAGGGGATTCTTTCGAAATAGTCGTCTTCACCAGCGATCAATTCAACTCTTGTAGCTCATAGAGGTGTAGATGCAAGCACATCTTAAGAGGACTCTTCTTTGTATCTCAATTAATTGGAGTCTTATCGTTTTTTGCGATAAATCGCACGACACAAAAAAAAACTGCTACGACCACTCGCGTGCTCGCACGCATATATGTTGGTGTGTGTGGATCCCATACGAGTTATATGAGCGGTTGTGCAGTCGTGTGGGCCCACAATACTTATAGATATAGTTTGGCCTAGAATTAGTGAGTGTTTGCAACAGCTTATGTAAGCTGTTTATGGAGGTTGCGCTACAGTTTTGTTTTTTTGAGTGTTTGCCAGAACTGCTTCTGCGGTGCAAAAGTTGTTTTGGCCAATCCAAAAGCAGAGAAGTAGATGCGCGGTGGAAAAGTAGGCGGTGACATTTTTGAAAATAAACGAAATATATATGTAAGATCATATTACCCTTGAAAATTATTTATATGATTAAAATATATCATTTTAATCGAATTGTAAGGGTAAAATTGAACTTTTCTTATATAAATATAAGAAAAATTAAAAATATTTGCAAACACTATTATTAGATTTTTTCTGTACCACAGTTTTTGTAAAAACACACTATTTTTTTACAAATTATTTTTTTTTAATTTTCTCCATTGAAAAATGCTTTATAAAAGCAAAAACATTTGTAAACACACACTTAGTAATTATGGAAATGATACCTGCATCTGCTCCCTTGTCCATCCAGATTTTTGCTGGAGACCACAATTTGACGATCATCCTGTTGTTCCGTGATCTTGAAGGATTGAAGTTTTTACCTGCAAGATTCGTGTTTGATAACGTTCTCCATTCAATCCCCATCAAGTTCATTACATCTTCAGTTCAGTTGCAAGAACTGAGGCATTTCTGAACTTGAATGATGCTCTACGTCATCCAGATTTGGTAAATCCATTGCACCTATTGCACCTACACCAATGTTAATGTGTGTGTGCGCACTCACAAACCAATGGACTTGATTACTCCGGTGATGTTTGGTCTGGTCGATGGACTTGACATGCTAAAAATGATAGTTGCTCTATTGTAAATGATGGGAGATAAATTTGACAAGAGCCAACATTTCCGTGCCAGCACCCTTGGTGTTATGGCCGATTGGTATTGCTAGAGAGCAATGAATGGGCATATTCAGCTCATTCTTCATTCAATTTGTTTTCAAGTGAGGAAGCATGGAAGGTTCTGAACAACCATTGGATCTTTTGGTGAGGTCCAACCATTGTGACAGGATTCCAATATCCTCAAATTCTGAAGAAATAAATATGATTTCCTTTGTATTGATTTCTTCACATTTACACTTCTTTTCTTTACAACATATTGAGTCAATTCACATTTAGCCCCACGCACACAAGATTACACGTTTCTTGTATGAAAGTACAATTCTGGGATTAATCCCAGTAGATAAGGAGAGAAGATTGAGTCAAATCTTCTCCCTTAATTATCGCTAATCTAATGCTCCTTTCTCAAATGGGTAGCAGGATGTCCAATACCCAACTTGTACAAAACATCACAAAATGATCGATATGCAGTTTGCCTTGGTGAAGGTATCTGCTAGCTAATTTTCAGATCTCACATATGGAAGAGTAATAACTTCATTCTCCAACTTTTGTTTGATAAACGATAACACTTCTCTCAATGCCTCTCAACTTCGCCTCTGTACTAGATAGTAGGACCACTTTCTGTTTCTTGCTTCTCCAAGTCACTAAGTTACCTCCTATAAAGGTGAAATAACCCGATGTGGACTTTCGGTCCATAGGATTCCCAACCTAGTCAGCATGAGTGGAATCCTCCATCCTTAGGTGTCCATTCTTCCGGAAAGTTACTCCAGTGTCTGGTGTCTTCTTTAGATATCTTAGGCCCTGTTTGCAAGTTCTTCTCAGAATCAACTTTTGGTTTTTCAATCGCAGAAGTCTCTCTTACACTGTTTGCGATTTTGGCTTTTGGCGGTGGAAAAGCTCCCAAAAGCCCAAAAGTCAAAAGCTACCTTGGGGTAGCTTCTGGAAGACTTAATTCGGATTCAATTTTGTAAATATTTAAAAATTCACTTTTAAGATAATTATGTCTATATACAAATCGATAATATCAAAATACTAAAAAAAATTCCCGGATTATATCTATTTTATCATACTATTTTTTTAACTTTTGTCACAGTAAACCCCCCACTGCAAACACTTTATAACTTCCTTATAAAAGCACCTTTTTTACAGCTCCCCTCAAAAGCCAAAAGCAGCTTTTCAGTAGAACTTACAAACAGGGTCTTACTATCTTCATAGCAACATCCATGTGGTCCTTCTGCAGACTTTGCATATATTGACTCACCACTCCCACTACATATGCAATATTTGATCTGGTATGGGAAAGTTAAATCAACGTCCCTACCAAATGTTGATACCTCTCACGGTCTGCACAAACTACACCATCAGGCATCAACTATCTTCAGGCCATGGTTAGGGATCATAGAACAACTGGCTTACTCTCAAACATCACTGTCTCAGCTAATAAGTCAAGTATATACTTCTGTTGGGAAATATGCATCCCAAATTTTAATCTCATTATCTCAGTTCCAAGGAAATACTTGAACTTTCCCAAATCTTTCGTCTCAAATTCAGTAAACAAATTCCTCATGAGCTCACAAATTTTGTCTGCATCATCCTCTGTGATAATCCTGTCATTTACGCATATAACCAAACAGGTATGCTTCCATCTCTGCTCTTCATAAACACGGTATGATTCGAGTTGCTCTGCACATATCCATACTTTCTCATAGCAAGAGTAAACCTTCCAAACTAGGCACGTGGAAACTGCTTCATTCCATATAATGCTTTCTTCAATAAACACACTTCCTCAGGTCGAAACTCACTTGAGAAAGCCGGTGGTCATTCAATATACACCTCATTAGGGGTGGACAAACGGAACGGTTCTAGTTTCGTGGGTACCGAGAACCGTGTATCGTTTTACCATTTTACTGAAGTTATCGGGAATTCGGGAAAACTAGACGATTTCAGTACCTTACATTCGGCTCCCGTCGATTATCGGTACGGTTCTGATTATTCATTTACCTTATCGGTATATACCCGATAAGCTATTAATTAAAATATATATATATAAATTAGAATTAAATAAAATTAGTCCAATTCGAATCCAAGGGTTTCATAACTTTCATTTACATTCCAATTCGGCGATTCCCATATCGACATTCCCGTCTGCGAATCTCGTCCTGCTCTCCCGTGACCCGTCCGCTCTCAATCTCTATCGGCTTCGTCATCCCGTCACCCGTGACTCCCATCCCATCCATCTATCTCCTCGTCTCGTCCACCCTTCGACATTTATAATTATGGAACACAACATTCCTTAGAGTTCGAATCACTCAGAATGGGAGATAATTGAAGAAGATGAAGACGAAAATCTGGTTCTTGATCTTGATGTAACTCAAACATCGACAGCAACATCACCTACTACTGGTAAGAGGAAACTAAGGTCTCGTGCATGGAAGCATTTCGAAAAGATTCTTGGGCCTAATGGGAATTCGACGGAGACTGCAAAGTGTATACATTGTGGTAGTGTGCTCTCCTGCAACAGTAAAAGTAACGGAACTTCAAGCATGTTAAAGCATATTGATTCTTCATGCCCTAAGATCCGCTGATGTCCGACAGTTGTATATAATCTGCAAAAGAAGATTATATAATAATCCGAAATGAAAAGCAATAATGTTAGACACTTTAGATGAGAAACGTATTCGTCGATTGATTGCTGGATTTATCATCGAGGAAGAACAACCATTTTTGATAGTGGAAAAACCTAGCTTTATTAAGATGATTAATGTTTGAAATGGTTTGTAGAAGAACAATTCAATGTGATTGTATGAGAATCTTTGTGTCTGAGTGAAGTATTCTGAAGGAACGTATTTTGACACTAAATCCAGGGATTTGTCAAAATGTCTCTTACATGTGCGTTACCGCACATTTCATTGATACTGAGTAGATTTTTCATAAGAAGATTATTGGTTTTCGAAAGATCCTTAGTCATAACGGTATAGCACTTTCAGAAGCATTAGAGAAAGTGTTGAATGATTGAGGGGCTTGATAAGGTCAGTACTTTGAACTTTCGATTTTTATCACTTATTTTATTTCATGAGCTGATGATGACTGAGTTGTTCTATGTGTTGGTTTTGTTAAATTTCATGAGATGATGATGATGACTAAGTTGTTCTATGTGCTGGTTTTGTTAAATTTCATGAGATGATGATGACTGATAGGTGATTCTGCTATTTGATGTCTGGTTTTTTCATGTCTGGTTTTTTCATTGTTCTGGTTTGTGATGGCTGATAAGTGATTTTGCTATTTGATGGCTGATAACTGATTCCGGTTAATTTTTCATGATATCAGCCGTTGCTTGTGAAGCTGAGTGTGCGTGAGTGTATTCTTCAAAAACTGTTGATGTTGTTTTCTTGTTTTTAATTGTATGCTATTGCTTGACTTGAGTCTTGAGTTCATTGTGATGCTATTGCTCTGACAAAGAGTAGTTGCATAAAGAATATTGTTTATACCAGTTTATCTTTATACTAGTTCATTGTGAATTGTGATGCTATTTTCTTTATACTAGTTTGACAAAGTTCATTGTGATGCTATTAATTCGTTGTGAAGCTAGGTTAACCAGTTTGAAACTTATGTTCTATTTCTTGTTTATATCAATCTTTACAGGTGTTGACTATCACTGTTGGCAATGCATCCGCCCACAAAACAAGCCTTGACACTTTAAGGAAGAACATGTTAGATGATATGGATATTGATGATGATGATGATGATGATATTGCTGTAGACAAGGAATTACTAAATGAGCTGAGGTTAAGGCAGGTTCAAGAGTTCGAACGTGTTAGAGGGGGCATTTTGATGGGGCATGATAATCTGCACATGAGGTGATCTGCCCACATATTAAACTTGGTTGTTCAAACTGGGTTGAAGGAACTAGATTTGTCCATAAGAAAGATGAGGGTCATTGTTAAATACTTCAAATCTTCTCCTCAACGGGAAGAAATATTCAGGAACTACGTGAAAGAAAACTCAGGCAGTGGATTTTTGCTGCAAGACATTTGTACCCGGTGGAATTCTACTTATATCATATTTAAATCGGTACAAGAACATCAAATGACCCTTTCAAGGATGTTGTTGCATGAAGAGGACTTAAGGAACATTCTGAATGAGCGAGGAAAGGAAGAAAAGTTGGTAGGTCTTGGTATACCGACAAATAATAATTGAGCTCGCATTAAAAAGTTTGTCGACTACTTGAAAGTATTCTATGATACTACAGTAACATTTTCAACCTCAAACTCTTGCACTGCCCATATGATTTTTGCAGAGTTGTTCAACATCAAAAAACAATTGAATACTTTTATGGAGAGTCAGGACACATTCTTATTGGTTGCGCGATGCCGATAATAGTGGGAAATCTTATAAAAATCTAATCAATTTTTGTTATGATGGGATTGCAGAGCAGGATACCTATGAGTTCGACAAAGGTAATTCTTAAAAACTTTATATTAATTCTATATTTGTTGTTTAGTTCAGTACATTTTACTAGCTTTCATCATTAATGTCTATAGAGTTGAGATCGAATCCTGACATTATGCTTGATGGAATAATCATCCAAAACAAAATTATTCAAGAACAAGATCCAGAACATGCTTCCCGTTCCTGTGCTGCTATGGCTACTTAGTTATAAACTATGTTTTGAAGGAATGCTTTATAGGTTCTGTTTTAGTACCTTGAACTGCAACTTCATCTTTATATGTTTGTTTTATAGGTTCTGACGTTCTGTTCTGTTTTGCAGTTTTGGTGCGTTGAAGTTGAACTGCAACTGCATCTTTATATGTTTTGGTTTGGTACCTTGAAGTTGAACTGTGTTGTACTCCTGGTTTGGTTTTAATTTGCGCCATGTTCATTGTTCTTTTGGATTTATGCCTGCGAGGATGAATCATGCCATGGACGTTTTGTTGATATGAATCTCAGAATCTGCCTTTTTTGTTGATATGACGTCTCAGAACATCAGATTCATAGGTCCTGTGTTGATATGATATTAGATTTGCATATGTTGTGGGAAACATGTTATTTCAATCATGCCATGGCAATTGGCAGGTTCAACTCATCCTATGTTGCTCTAATTACATATCTTAGAACATCAGAGACTAGGTTCTGAGATTAGATATCAGAGCAAGATATCAGGTTGCATGGGAAAGAGGCAATAGGATGTTCTGATGTTCATTGCAGCAGCAGGGACTAGGTTCCGAATTCGATTCTTTATCGGGATGTTAACGGCCCATTATCGGGAAATACCAGATACCGAACTGAACCGATATCCAAATTCCTAAATAAATCGGGAAGGCGAGTATTCAGGACGGTTCCGATAACGAAATTTAGGCACCGAACCATAACGGTACGGTAACGGGTATTGGCAATACCTGTACCGAATACCCGTTTGTCTACCACTACACCTCATCCTCCAGGTCACCATGAAAAAATGCATTCTTCACATCAAACTGATACAAGGGGCAATCCTTATTAGTTGGGATCGATAACAACACTCTGATAGTGTCAATTTTTGCCATCTGGGAGAATGTCTCAAAATAGTCTACTCCATAGGTTTGTGTGTATCCCTTAACCACAAGCCTGGCCTTATATCTCTCACTAGATCCATCGGCTTTTCTTTTGATGGTGAAAATTCATTTGCACCCAACTGGGCGCTTACTAGATGGTAACCATTTTTTCCCACGTATGATTTTGTTTTAAAGCACATATCTCAACCTCCAATCTCCATTGCAGCCTTCCACTCAGGAACACCAATCATCTCCGCTACACTCCTTGGAATTTCCACACTACATAAAGCTGGCACAAATGCTTTTGCTGAAGTAGACTATCTCCTCCTGAATAGGTTAGCTGCAGGATATCATTTCGAGCAAGGAATGTTTCTTTATAGGTAAAGGTGTCAAACCCTAGACCTCCACATTGGGACGTACCCGGCTCACCAGTTTGAGCTAGGAATATGATCAAGTGAATATCTCTTTATTGCAACACCTTTGGTACTTCGAACAGGTGGAACTCGAGTAGGCTTAGCACCAATAGGCTGTGTAGGAACTCTTTCATCAATAATAGATTGCATAGGAACTCCCTCATCAACAATAGACTACTCAGGAAACCGCATATTACGAGACACACTAGGTGAATCGAATATATTAATAATAGCTGCATTAGTTACATTGATATCCAAAGAGGGGGCATCAAATGATGGTGTCGTGGACTTTGTTTACAGTGCTGGCACAATCGGAGGTGAAGAAACAATCCAATTTAGTGAATAACCACTACTCATCTCCCTCTGAGCACTAGATGAGATCGACTGATAAGAGAACTCTGTTACCACAAAATCACAATGAAGCCTAATAAACACCTATTTCAAGGAAGTGTCATAACAACGATAGCCTTCAATAATTACCCCATATTCCATAAACACACACTTCAGGGTACAAACATCGAGTTTAGTCCGATGATTTTTAGGAATGTGAACAAAGACGAAATACCCAAAGACTCTGAGTAATATAGTGAGATAAGAAGGCACCCTAGTTAGGGAAGGTAATGGGGCGGGGCGAGGCTGACCCAGACCCTCCCGGCCACCCCAAATGCAGACCCGGACTCATGTCGCCCCGCTCACCCGTCCCATGCCTACAAAATTGCATTAAAAAAATAATACATCAAAAAAATATTATGATTCACTAATTAAATCCATGGGTACACTTAAATAATAATGATTGTAAAATTCATTGAAGTTTGAATATTAACTCTTATAACAATATGAAAAAAAATAAGAAAATTATAAAAAATTATTATAGGTAAATATCCGGGGCTGGGTTCGGGGCCATTCCAGGATGCCAAACCCGGACCCGCCCAGGCGATGGGGCAATTTTGCCTTGTCCCGTGGCGGGGCGGGCCAGGGGCGACCCGCAGGGCCGGGTTGCAATTGCAATCACTACCCCTAGTGTAAGAAGACAGTTTGCATAGGAATTTTTAACTTCAAAATTTTAGTGGGAAGACGTTTCACCAAGTAGGTCGCAGTTGCTATTGCTCCGGCCATACATACTTTAGAACTCAAGAATCAAGCATTATTGCTCTCATAATCTCAAATAAAATACAATTGATAACATGACTAATAAAGAGTAATTATTGTGATAATGAAGGCATAATGAGATAATTGGACAACTTCAATAAAGGCGTTATCTCAATTGTTCCTCCTCTAGTTACAAGCAATAACTCTTCATTAGCCGTGTGAATACTCTTCTTTCGGGAATCCTATGAATCAAAAATATCAAAAGCATCATATGTGCTATGTCAGTCTCCAGAAACAAAAAGCTAATTGTGTGATTTAGATCCCGAACTAATTAAGCATATGAAACATCATCATCGAACTCCTCAAAACATCCATCTCCGAAGAATTTGGGGATATTCAACATCGGCCCATTCGCAATACATGAATTATGCCCAGAATTCAGCCCCCATTTTCCTTCTTCCGAACATGTCTGTCACAATTAAATATTCACGGCCCACTTCCATATATCGTTGGCCCAAAAAATCTTTTGCAAATAACAAACCCATTAACGTTCGATTTGCCCCCATCTCCAAGTTTCACGTGCGTCCTCCATGTGACACTCCTTCGTCTACACGTAGCACCGAAACTTCTCCATCTCTAGACTCCATAAGTATCTTCTCCTCACTTATGTATCTACTCACCAGAATAGGTGTTGTGGTGGTTGTCGGTGGTCCATTGCCTTTTGACGCCAACGGTTGCATATGCCTCGTTGTTGTTTTCATCCTCTAACCCTTCTCCCATGGCGACAGTCCCTTGGTACCAGATGTCGGATTTTTGCTGCCTATTTTCCCTCCAAAAACCACCTACACTAGTGACAATCCCTCTTCAATGTCTATGGATGCTGCAGTAGTAAGCTTCCCACAAGAATGATGAGTTCTGGCCATTCCTTGGCAGAACTGACCAGCGGTCTTGTGGTGGAGTTGGATGATTCCCATATCCTTGGATGTTTATGATTATTCAATAGTTCATCAAATATGATGTCTTGTTGATTCCCATAACTTGTCCTTCTCTCTTTCGGGACTAACGCATTCTGCTTCTCTTGCAGAATTATCACAAGTTGTTCTTAGTGTACTTTGGTGGCCTCCGTGAGTGCTACTGCTGTCTCGGACATTGCACGATCACAATTCTCTTATGATTGGTAGATGACAATACCCGAGATTCGTTCCCTTCTCTGATACCATGAAGAAACGAATTTGGGGAAATTTACTTTGTATTGATTTTTTCACATTTACACTTCTTTGCTTTACAACATATATAGCTCTACACACATGATTACACGTTTCTTGTACGAAAAGCACAATCCCGAAATTATAGTAAGTTAATACTAGGAGATAAGGGGAGAATGTTTAGTCAAATATTCTCCCTTAATTATCGCTAATCTAACCACTTCATTTTGGATGTGCATCATATTCCTATGGTTTCATTAAAGAGGAGTTGCCTAATGGTTGTGAGAGTGACAATTGCACTCAAATGTCATGGGTTCAAATTTCCTCGACGATAGGAGTTGTTGGTATTGAAGGGTAGATTAGTCTTTTTACCTATTTTATCTATGTACTCCTCTATTGTGGAATGAAAGTCTAAGACCGCCGCATGGTGCCTAGGGCTCACGCACTGTACTTGTGTGGTGGTCCTCTTCCACATGCCCGATGCATCACCTTCCTATGACAAAAGGATTGGACTCAGCCCTTTCGTCTATTATAGCTAGTTCTGGTGATTGTTCTGTGGAGGACTTGCTGGTGTTTCATTATAAGTGACCTGGTCATCCTTCATTTAGTATTTTGAGTCACTTGTACTCATCATTACCTGGGCAAGCGAATAAAGGAAAATTG
>JAOYMZ010000842.1:0-25369 GCA_025802335.1 Pinguicula primuliflora | reverse complement strand
GAATTCTCCCACTCACCTGGAGATAGGTTAGAGTCAGTTTGTAACTCATACAAGTGACTATCCTGTTTGATTTCACCAATTGAGGGAAATTGATCCTCTAGGAATTCGACATTGCGGCTTTCCAATTCAGTGAACCCCCCGTTTGGGTGTTCACCATACATGACATATCCTTTGGAGTATTCTGGGTAACGAATAAACACTCATTTGGTTGCTCGTAGGCCAAGCTTGCCATGTTGGTGGGTCGGGTTGTGCACGTAGTCTGCCAAGCCCCATGGTCGCATATGGTCCAGAATAACTTTCCTGCCAGTCCATAACTTATATGGAGTGGTTGGCACGCTCTTGCTTGGAACACGATTGAGGATATACGTGGCCGTAAGCAACGCATCTCCCCAAAAGTTTATCGAAAGGTTGGCTTGTGCCATCATGGAACGAACCATGTCAAGCAAGGTGTGATTCCTACATTCCACGACACCGTTTTGCTGCAGGGTGTAAGGAATAGTAAGTTGTCTTACAATGCCTTTCTCATCACAGAATCCTTTGAATAGATCAGAGAGGTATTCTCGACCCCTGTCAGTGCAAAGAGCCTTTACTCTTCTTTCTAACTGGATTTCGACTTCAGTTACGAACTTCTTGAACGTATCAAGTGCTTCATAATGATGGGATAGAAGATAAACGCATCCAAAATGCGTGAAATCATCTATGAAAGTGATGAAATGAGAAGTTCCATGGCGCGTCTTCACGATCATGGGTCCGCAAATGTCTGAATGTATTAAGTCTAGAGGGTTTTGTGCACGCGTGGCTTTTCCAAATGGCTTTCTACTGGCCTTGCCAACTAAGCAAGGTTCACATATTGGCAACTTATGTGAACCTTGCTTACAAGTGCTTCTACGTAGGCAAAAATTATGAAGATCCTACTAAACACGATCTAGGATACATAATCCATTCTGAGATGGAGTATATGAAGTCAGAACTAGCCTTGCTCTTTATCCAATGCCAAGAAACATTTTGGATCTTGCTCAGAAGTGTGTCTGTATCCGGAGCTGTGTTGTTGAAGTGTTTTTGATTCCTTGCATTCCACAACGTCCATGTAGTAACTGCCCAGAACATGATCCAAATTTCCTTTTGCGTCCCACCTGGTTTGAGATTCAAGAATAGCTCGAATTGTAGCACATCCTGTGTTGTAATTCCCAGCCAGGAGAGTAGTCTGTGCCACCAAACTTTTGCAGTCTCGCAGCATGTGATTAGGTGTTCTTCCATTTTTGTTGCTGTATTGTAGAGTATGCAGAGATTTGGTGAATTGATATGCACAATATTCCTGGATTGCAGATTCACAAAAGTAGGCAATCTTTGCTTTTGTAGTCTCCAGTTGAAGATGGAGACTTTTTTGGGAATGAATTTATTCCACAGTAGAGTAAGCTTCTCCAAGTCATGTGACTCGATTTCTTCCTGGAGTTGGTTTTGCCTGATGAAGTGCGCAACAATTCTACTTTCATAGATTCCTGAGCAGCTGTGCTTGCATTTCCATGCGTCCTCTACTTGTACCTGTACTTTGATTTCAGATAAGAACACCGTTAGTAAAACAAGTTCCTGTTTTTCCCATTCAAAGAGTTCACATCGCCAAGACCATTTCCATTCCCATGCATTGTTAAGCCAAGTTCTGTGCTGAGCAACAGTTGTGTGCTTTAAGAGATCTATTCGCATAAGCCTCTCAAATCTGAATTTTAAGGGGGTGGAGTCTATGATCAGGTCATCCCAAAATCTAGTCCTTTCTCTGTTTCCTATTTCCAGGCTGATCATTTCTTTAAACCATGTCTCATTTGCGATGTTTTGGACCTGTTTCCACCAGCAGGAGCTATGTGAACTCCTTCTTGAAGTTGTGTTCATTAGCTCTCCCTCAGACCGTGAGAAGTTGCTCAAAACTCTATACGAGCCAAGCTGAAGTGATCCATGCGTTCCATATAGCGAGAATATGATCTTCTTCCACATTTCTCCACTGTTGTTTAGCAGCCTTCCAGTCCATTTGCCAAAGAGAGCCATATTTATTTCATATAACGGCCTGATTCCTAATCCCCCACTATCTATAGGCTGACAAACCTGTTGCCAATCTACCCAAGACACTTTTTTTTCAGCACTCCCTCCCCAGAAATAGGTTCTACGGGTTGATTCAAGGGTTTTTAGGACTTTCTTAGGGGCTATGAACATGGAGAAGTAGTACGAGGACAGAGAGGATAGAACTGAATTGATGAGCACTCTTCTGCCAGCTATAGAAAGATTCTTGTTTTCCCATTTTCCCATAACCTATTTGAACCTGTTTAAAACCGATTCCCACCTAGCAGTTTGGTTCTGTTTTCCTCCTACAGGCAGACCGAGGTAAGTAAATGGGATTTTGCCAGTAGCACAGTTCAAATATCTAGCCATTTCATCGAGTAATGCCTCATCCACATTCACACCGATTAGGTTGCTTTTTTTGTAATTGGTTAATTTAAGTTCTTCCTTACTGTTTCACGGCAAATTGATGAAGTCTTCCTTATCGATTGCAGTGCCAAGAAATCGATCGGGTTTAGTATTGCATTCGCGAGATTCCTTCCTAAGAACAGGAAGAGCAGCAACGGGTTTGAGATCGGATTTAGTATTGCAATCGTAACCCTACATTTTAGCATTAAGAAATCGTAGCTGCTGCTCTTGGTATCTTCAATCTTCAATTGGCGGGTTTGAGCGTTTGGTATCTTTCGTGTGCTTCTAAAGCAAAGGTAGCATCTTGTTCTTTGACCTCAACTTATGATGCTGTCTTCAACATGTCTGCCTTGGGGTATTTGTCATTCTCTGGTTTCAACGTTTTATAGCAATTCTGTAGTTGAAAAATGCTATCTTTGAATTGAGAAATGGCCTTAAATGAGATGAGATAGAGATGCTATCAATAAAAATGCTATCTTTGGTTGAAAAATGTTGTGACAGGCTGCAACTTATGTATTATTCTTGCACGTCGTTAGTGACATTGGGAGATTATATTTTTCTTGAGTAACTTATCAAGCTTTATATATTTTACTTGGTTTTAGTATTCTTACTCTACCTTAGGATATTTGTCATTCTTTGGTTTCAATGTTTTATAGCAATTCTCTAGTTGAAAAATGCTATCTTTGAATTGAGAAATGATCTTAAATGAGATGAGATAGAGATGCTATCAATAAAAATGCTATCTTTGGTTGAGAAATGTTGTGGCAGACTGCAAGTATATGATTTCATTGCCTCAATTCTGTGTATCTTTCATGAAGCTTCTTCTATTTAATGCAGATAAATCTCATTTTTCAATATGAAAAGATTCTTTCAGAGTATTTCTACTCCACCTGTGTCTGAGCCTCAGCCTGAGCATGCGACTTCTAATCCGACAATAAATGTTTCAAATACTATGGAAGTTGATTTAAACCATCCTCCAGCTGATCCAGGACTACGCCCATCAATCATGAGCAATAATGCTAATGATAGGGACAGGGTACGACGAGCTCACTTAGGTATGAGTCCTTGCCAACCTATTAAACATAAATTTCCACAGTCTGGTACAAGCAAAGAAAAAAGATTTGTTCTAGGTTGGTTTAGTGAATATGAAAATTGGATAGAATATAGTATATCAAAAGATAGGACATATTGTCTTTACTGTTATGTTTTTGGGAATTCAAATACCGGAGGTGGAGCAGATGCATTTACAGGGACTGGGTTTAACAATTGGAAAAAGAAGTCTAAGTTGGATGAACATCAAATGTCTCATAAACTTGCAAAGCAGAAATGTGATGACCTAATGGATCAAACTCTCACTGGAAGCATTATTGCTCTTGTGACAAAAAAACAAGGAAAAATAGAGATGCTTATCGAATTCGATTAAATGCAGCTATTGATTGTTGTCGTTATTTGTTGAGACATGAGTTGCCTTTCAGGGGTCATGATGAATCTGGGTCATCGTATAATAGAGGAAACTATATTGAACTCTTTGATTGGTATGCTTCTCGAAATAAGGAGGTTGGTAGTGTTTCCTTTGATAATGCTCCTGGTAATTCAAAACTTACTTCGTCCGACTGTCAAAAGAATATTTGTATGGTTGCTGGTACTGAGACTATATGTGCTATTATCAAAGATATAGGTGATTCTTATTTTACTCGACGAATCTCGTGATGTAGCTGTGAAAGAACAAATGTCAGTTGTCATAAGATATGTGAACAAAGAGGGGGATATAATTGAACGTTTTATTGGAGTTGAGCATGTTTCTTGTACATCTGCAGTTGCACTAAAAGAAGCTATTGAGAGAGTATTTTCTCGTCATGGACTTAGTATCTCAAAATTGTGTGGTCAAGGTTATGATGGAGCAAGCAATATGCAAGGTGCACTAAGATGTTTGAAAACCTTAATTCTACAAGAGAATCCTTGTGCTTTTTATATTCATTGTTTTGCCCATCAACTTCAATTAAGTTTGATATCTATTTCGAGGTCTCATACTAAGATTGAAGGTTTCTTTGACATCCTATCAAGGGTTGCAAATATTGTTGGTGCATCGTGTAAGAGGTTAGATATTTTCAGAGAAAAGGAAAAAGGTAGGATTGAGAAAGCACTAAAAATTTGTGAGATTGAAAGTGGGAGTGGTCTGAATCAAGAAATGACTGTAAGAAGACCTGGTGATACTCGTTGGGGATCATTTTACTCAAGTATATTGAGTCTTTTTGTTTCTTATCAATCTGTACTAGATTTGATTGATACTTATATAGAAGATCATGTTTCATCTTCAACGCAACGGCATGAAGCAGAGACATTATGCGAAGAAATGACAATATTTGATGGCATTTTCAATATACATTTCATGAAATGTGTGTTGGGAATTACTAATGAGTTTTTATTAGCATTGCAAAGAAAAGAGCAAGATATCGAAAATGCAATGGATTTATTGAATGTGGCTAAGATGAGACTACAGACTTTGAGGGATCATGGTTGGGATAAACTATTGAAATACGTTTCTGAATTTTGTGTTCATTATGGAGTTGATGTACTTAACATGAATGAAACATATATAGGTCGGGGGAAACAAAAGAGAAGAGTTGCACGAATGACTAATCTGTTTCATTTTCAGACTGAGTTGTTCTATGTTGTTTTAGACTATCTATTGATGGAGCTTAATTCTAGATTTTCTAAGACAAATACTGAATTACTTCGTTTGTTGGGATGTCTGAATCCAACATATTCATTCGCTGCATTTGATTAGGAAAAACTCATTAGACTTGTTGGGTTATATCCTAATGACTTTTCCACTCATGATCTTTTGTTACTTGATGACCAGCTTAGACGTATATTCTTGATGTTCGTTCTCACAGTGGGTTTTCAGCTGTTAATGGGATTGCAGGTCTTGCAAAGAAAATGGTGGAAACAAAAAAACATAGAATTTATCCTTTGGTTTATACACTGATCACTCTGGTGTTGACATTACCTATTTCTACAGCTAGTGTGGAGAGATCATTTTCTGCAATGAATTTTGTCAAATCTCGACTCCGGAATATAATGGCGGATAGTTGGTTAACTTCTTACCTAGTTACTTTTATTGAGAAGGATATTTTTGCGCAGATTAGCAATGATGCTATTATGCATCGATATTAGACTATGAAATGTCGTAGAGAACAATTATAAATATAATTATAATTATTTTGCGTATTTTTTATATTATTTAAATATTAAATTTATTAATAAATTGTATAACGTGCGGCGTGCCCCCCCTTATCATGGATCCTGGCTTCGCCACTGACTGTCATGCGGCACGTGATGAAGACTTGACAAACAGACTTCAAGAGGAGGTGGGGTAAGAATTTTCCTCTCAATATGAAACGATGGACGTGAATTGATAATAGTGTTCCTATCGCTAAACGCTAACTTATGGCTTGTATGTTCTGATTTTGTATAAACAGCGGAAACAACGCAATTTACATATGCAAGAACATAGAACTGCACATGCTGAGGGTCAACGATAAATTAGGGAAATACATGAATCCTGATACACAGGGGTGGATCTAGGATCTCAAGACTAGGGTACTAACTTGAAAGTTAAAAAAATGAAGCTAACATAAACTATGTAAATAATACTTAAAAATATATATAATTTTAATAATATATACAATTCTTTTTGTGCAATTGCTCAATTGACGGTAGCTTAAATCTTCTACTTCGTGTTTTTTGAAACATTGCAAAATATCTTCATTATTTATATTTGAGAAAATATATATTTCAATATATCATATCATGCTATCTGTCAAAAAATCATTCATCATCTTGTTCCGAAAATAACTTTTGGCAAAATAATGAATGTAATAAGCACATACCGGTTTGCCTAGTGGTGAGAACCTCCACTTAAGTCTTTCAAGACAAGAGGTGGGGGGGTCGAATCCCACTGGTGATGAGAAATTCGTGTGGGTCACAATCGCGGGTATGGACCCCGAGTTAACCCAGTTCGTGTGGGGGGTCGCCCTGTACAACCCATGTGTATTAGTCGAGACATGAATGGAATGGATAACACAGGTTATCAAAAAAAAAGTAAACACATACTTACTACGATCACTTGCAATATAACACCTTATTAATTCATCTCTAAGTTCAAAAGCATAATGCTTAAATATAAAAAAAAAGATAAAATTTTTAAAAATTACAGTACATCCCAACTTTCAAGGACTTTTCGCAAAATAATTAATTTATGAATAATGAATTGTAAGATTTGATAAATGATTTCATAAATAATAAAGTTTAAATTTTTAAATAAAAATACTATAAACAAATAAAATCAAATTAATTAAATCTTATATGTATCAAAGAAATAATTAAAATATATTTACCAAAAAATGAAATGAATAAAATATATTTAATTGCAAGTCCAAAAATTTATCAAACAAAATGTATAAAATATATTTAGAAATTAAACTGAACCGTATTGTATATAAAAAATGAAATTTTTTCTTTTAACTTTTTCTTTATTTGAAGAATTTTGAGCTCTAGTCCACTTCGTCTTCTTCCCTACTACTCTTGTCTGTAACTTTTTTCCCCTAATTTTTTTTTGAAAATGCTAAGTATATCTAATATTATTATACATAATTATTTAGAATGAAACGACATCGTCTCACATTAATTGGAATAATTATAAAAATACAAAACGACATCATTTCATGTACAATTAGTATGAAATGACGTCGTTTCACATAACAACATTATTTTATAAGGTATACATAATTAAGTATACTTAGCATTACTGAATTTTTTATCTTTGTTCCATCTGTTTTCTCTCCCAAATTTTTATCTTCCTTCCTAGTGACAAAGAAGTTGTTGAAGAGCATCATCAATAGCTTCTTCCATAACAGATAACAAGATTTTCATCCACACACTAAATTATGTACATTAAAAAGTAGATTTTTTTCGATTGCACTGGGGGTGCTTGGGCCCCCAAGCACCTCAGTGCATCCGTCTCTACTGATACAGTGAAACATAATAGGGAACTCTATGTCATGTCGATTTTCCGAAATAAATTGACCATTTGAGGATGCTTGTAAAGACCTTATAGTTTTATATTAACAACTTTTTATATCAGATATTTTGAATATCTTGATCCAGTTGGAAGTATCAACTTTTTGAAGGAAGCTCCTTCAAAAAGGAAGCTCCAAAAAAAAAAGGAAGCTCGAGCTTATCTACCATCAGTGAGATCATAGAGCTTGAGGAGTAAACATTGACAGCTAAGTCAGAAGGAGGTTTAATAAGATCTCAGCGGCCTTCAACGAGCATTCTTGAACAAGGAAGAATGACCTTATCCACCATTCTTGAGGAGGAGAAGCAGGAGCAGGAGCACACATATGCAGAAGATCAATGGCCACAAGATTTGTAGTATATACTTTAAAATAAAATATAGTAAATGTTCTAACTTTCACCGACCTAAGGGCGAGATTTAGTTGGTATATTTGATTTGGTTTATTTTGGTTTGATTTGTTCTAACTTTCACCATCATATGACTTTGTACATACTATGCAGGCATGGGGAAAGACAACAATTCTTGGAGCGGGCAAGCCAAAAGCAAGATCCAACATACCAGTCCTCACCAAACTCTACAGTGAAGGTTACATTTATCATCATAGACATGAAGCACTGTTAGGTTAAATATAAACTATGAATTCCAAGCTTTGGATGATGAACTCAAACTTTATTAATAATAAATGCTAAACTTTACTTAAAAATTATAATTAATATTACGGCGGTTTCGCCGCCAAAAAACTAGAACCATAAATGATGAACCCCTAAATGCTAAATTATATTTAATGATGATTAATATTACGGGGCCTTCACCGCCGAAAAACAAAAAAACAAAATGATGAACCTAAACTCATTAATCATAAATGCTAAATTTTATTTTAAAATGATAATTAATATTACGATGACTTCGTCGCCGAAAAACTAAACCCGTGAATAATAAACCCTAACTCTATATACCCTGAATGCTAAACTTTATTTTAAAATGACAATCAATATTACAGCAGTTTCGCCGCCGAAAAATTAAAACCCTAAACTCTATAAACCCAAATGTTAAATCGTATTTAAAATAATCATCAATATTGCGGTAATTTCGCCGCCATAAAATTAAAATACTAAATTTAAAATTTATAAACCGTAATTCCTGAAAATTCTAAATGTTAAACTTTATTAAATATTATAATCAATATTAATTATAATTTAATAAGAATTAATCTATGGTTACATTTGATATAATTCCCCACTTATATACTTTTAGTTGAATATAATTAATCTACAATTTTAAAAACAACCAACATAATATTGGTGTATTGACATAAAACATAATGTTGATAACTCATTACTCATTAATTAATGAATTATTAATTGAATATCCATATATTTCTCGATGAAATGTATGAACATGTAGCATTATTCTACTATTTACACTTGTGCTACAATTATATGATCTAACATGATTTATTTTTCAACATTACAGGATATACTGTATTGTCAGCTCATTTACGGGACATTCACAAAGATTTGGGGCTACAATTGATTCTGAATTGTAGTTACTTGGCATTTTAGCAATTGACCAAAACACCCTTTATTGTAAAGCACGTATTAAATGTAATCCTCTACAATCTACATTATGCATTGTTTTCTTGGAGTGAACTCATTAATATCGTATGAATTGAACATTGTGTCCATTACCATTTTCTGTTTGAGCTTTTTTTAATACAGAAGAAGCTAAAAAAAGTCGAGATTTACAAGATTACCCCTCAAGGGGTTAAAAAATCCACCGAATGTGTTCTGAGCATTCTAGACTGTTGGCATCTCTAAATGAAGACTGTTCATCTTCCCCGAGCACTCCACCAGGCATGGTAGAGCGCAATGCATCCGAGCGCAAGACGGTATTCTGCAGGACTAGCCCGGGGATCGATACACTGTTCGTTGAAAATTCTGTTGAAGAGCCGATTGGGGAGTAGCAGAGCCCCTGGAAGCAATCATGTAGGGCAATGTGTTTGTGCTCTTGTACAGCTATGTATGGCTCTCCTGGGAGGTGTCAGAATGCAACATCAGTGTAACTAAGGCCTCTTTTTGCCAAGATATCGACAATTTAGTTTTCGGCCCGCGGGATCAGGCATAGACAGAAGTCATCACAAAGCTTCATTTCCGTCTGAATCTCTCGAATTTCTTGGATTAGGTATAGATTCTTCTCCCTGTCCGTGAGCAAGTCGATTGCTGAGAGACCGTCAGACATTAAGATAACTCCCTTTAGTTTCATCGTGGTAACTAAACGGATGCCTTCATGGATGGCCCTCAATTCAGCAGGTAGGACTGAGCAATGGCCAATATTGCATGCAAAGCCACCCAATCAGCTACTGTTGGGATCACGGATAACAAGACCGATTACGACGCCCGATCGATTACAGGACACCGCGGTGTCCACATAGATCAGGAATGATGCTGTGGATTCGGAGTGTGCCAGTCTGAACTCAAAACATAATGGTGAGCCTCTTAGCGCAGTAGACCGTAGTTACTGCCCTTTGTGCAACTGGTGAAATACTTTCATTGTTTCGATGCAGTTTTCTATAATGATAGCTTTCAGTTCCCTGATTTGTGTGGATTGTTGCTGGAAAATTGTGTTGTTTCTTGTTGTCCATAATTTGTAGATCATGATTGCGAAAAGTATTGGCCAGTCCGTTCCACCGGTGGAGTGGTGCAGGTTCAGCAGGATCCAATCTGCAAAAGAGGTTAGTTGCCAAAAGGTGTGTGGTACCATATTTTGTGAGTCTTCCCATACCTGACGGCTATAGTAGCAATCCCTTAGAACATGTAGAGTGGTTTCAGGGTTGCTACAATAGTAGCAGTCTGGTGTAGCGGCTATCCCCCTGCGGCAGCACTCGGAATTTGTCCAGAGACAATTCCAAGCAGCCTTCAACAGGAAAATTTTGATGTTTTCCTGTAGTTTTAAAGACCAGATGGCAATCCACATTGGGTTTTTAAGGTTCAGTCTATGTGAAGTAATGACTTGGATAGCTGAAGCAAGAGTAAACTTCCCTGAAGATGTTTCCCTCCAGACCAGATGGTCATACCCTATAGCTATCCTCGATGGGGGTAGGTTCAAAATGATGCTGGAGATGTGGTCAGGTAGCCATTGTGCTAGCTTCTCTGCGTCCCATTCTGTTCTTAGCAGCCCGAAATCTACAATACTAAGAGCAAGTAGTTCATCAGTTAGGTCCTGCAGTGAGTAAGACACGAGGTTAGTTGTAAAAGGCCCCCAAGTGTCCTGCCAAAATCTGATAGTTAAGCCATTGCCAACCCTCCAAACACTACCAGCTCTGAGTATGTGGAGTGATTTCATGATCGATCTCCAGACGTGTGAACCAGTTTTTCTTAGCTCCATCTGTAGCAGCTCGTTACCCGAAAAACCGTATTTTTCCTCAAAAAGTTGAGTCAATAGAGATCTTTCCCCGGTAATTGAGGTGTCACACCACCTTAACAACTAGGGCCATGTTCATGTCCCTGAACTTGGTGAGTCCAAGTCTGCCCCGTCTCTTTGATTGGCAAACTTCGTCCCAGTTTACCAAGGAATTCTTTTTGCATTCTTCGGTACCACACACACACACACACACACACAGAAAGAATCTATTGACCTTATCCATGGAATCGCAGACGCTAAGAGGGAGTAGTGAGGTTTGCATTTGGTATGTTGGGATGACACCTATAACCGATTTGCATAGGACTAGCTGACCTGCCAGAGAGATAGATTGAGGTTTCCATTTTGCTGTTGTTTCCCTCACTTTGATCATTTGTGCATCATACGTATTCTTGTTGACCCAGCCATGTATGATAAGAACCCCAGGTAAGTCCCCAGATCATCCACCCTATGTACCCCTAGAATTCTCTCAACCTTCGTTGCTAGGGCAGTAGGTACATTAGGTGATGTTGAGAAGACAAATTTTTGGGCATTGATTGTTTGTCCTGAAGAGATGCAGAACTGGCCTAGAATATGAAGTACCATCCTAGCTTGAGTCTCATTGCACTCCAGGAATAGGATAAGGTCATCTGCAAATAGCAGGTGAGATAAGGGAAATCTGGACCTCCCGAAGGTTAGAGGTTGCCATATACCAGAATCAGTGACAAGGTTGATAGCGTGAGAAACCTGGCCATGCATAGAATGAACAGGTACGAGGATACTGGATCCCCTTGTCTGACCCCTCTTTTAGGTTTGAAGGTAGGCCCCCTTAGGTTCTCCCAGATGAGTTGGGTAGAGCTGCTGTCCTGAGATGACATAATGATTCTTATAAGATTTGGAGTGATCCCTACATCCAATAGCAAATCCTTGATGAAGTTCCATTCGATTCTATCGAAGGCTTTTGCGAGATCAATCTTTATAGCCATAAACCCCTTCCTTCCTTTGGCCAGTTTCATGGAATGAATGGCCTCTTGGGCAGCCAATATATTTTCGGAGATATTTCTGCCTTGAACGAAGCTTGATTGGTTTACTAGTATAAGATAGGGCATAATAAACTTCAGCCTGTTTGCAATTATCTTTGTAACCACTTTAGCGCAGATGTTGATCAGACTGATAGGTCTAAAGTGGTCAAAACGTTCAGGCTTAGGGATTTTAGGTATGAGTGAGATCATTCCCTTATTTACCTCCTCGGGTATAGCTCCATTGATGAAAACCTGTGAGATGTAGGTGAAGAAGGAGGGTGCAATGAGGTCCCAGTTTGCTTGATAAAAACCCACAGTAAAACTGTCGGGCCCCGGGGCCTTATCTGCATCCATTCCAAAAAGAGCAGCCTTGGTTTTCATAATATCCACATCCTTATTTATCATAGAGACCTGGACAGTTGTGAGGCTTGGGAAGTAGCCACGGATGGTGTACTGTGGGCCGCTTCCTATGCTGTTTGAATCTAGTGCCCCCAAAATTTGTTTGTATAAGGATGTTGATATTTGAAGAAGGAGTATCCTATCCGTACTCCATTCCCCTGAGTCCAGTTGAATGGTTCTTGATTTGGGTTCTCTCTTCTTGTCTTTGAAGTGTGAGTGAAATGCTTTGTTGTTCTTGTCTCCCATGGATACCCAGTTACTTCTCCCGTTCTGCTTTTTTAACATCTCCTCCTCCATGAGAATCGTTTCGTATTCCTCTCTTAGGGTTGCCTCTAATCTGGTTAAATAGGGCGAGTTCCTCTCCGTAAGGGCTTTCTGGATTCCTCCTAGCCGGTTGCATAGGATTCTTTTCTTTTGTGTATGTCCCCAAAAATATCAAATTTCCAGCTACTTAGAGCCACCTCCAGTTGGTCCAGTGCCTCATACATAGTCACGCTGTTGTTCCAATGAGATACCAGCCATGATGCACAAGCGTTATGGTGGTCCTATGCATTGAAAAAGCGGAAAAAAGAGGGAGATGTAGTTCTCTGGTCCGAGGTCGATATCTGAACCAGGATAGGTGAGTGGTCAGAAGATACCCTCGATAGATGGCGAATATTTGCTCTAGTGCATGAGGTTTTGAGTAGAGAGTTGGATAAGACCCAGTCTATTATCGCGTAGCAACTACCCCTCCTCTAAGTAAATCGTGATCCTGTAAAGTTCATAGGTTTCAGTCCCATCACTTGTAAGCATTATCTGAAGGATGCACAACCCTGAGTAGGCCGTCCCCCCACTTTGTCATCTCTGGATAGAAGGGAGTTGAAATCTGTGACTACAAGCCACGATAAAAACATTGTGCCTGCAATAAGTTTCAATCTCGGTCACAAAAGCTTGCGGATCCGAGGATTAGGTGATCCATACACTATAGTGACATTAAAATGAAAATTGTCAATTAGACAAGCAGATAGGTGAATTGTCTGCCAGTCGTAAGATATTACCTTAACCTGAAGATCGTCCCTCTATAGAGCCCAGATACCTCCGGAGAAGCCTTGTGCCTCTATACGAAAGGAGTTATATAAACCAAAATCGATGGCCCTAACGGTTTGTTCGGCTGCTAGTCCACTGATTCTAGGTTCCAGAATACATAACATATTCGGTTTGCGTACTGTGAGAAGATTAGATAAAGCAGACTAAGTTTTGTCATTTTTGATGCATTGGGCATTCCACTATGAGATTTAATCCATTAAGCCGTTAAGCCGTGGTAGCCGGGGTAGTAAATGAACATCATAAGTCTTCCCCCATAGGTTCATGACCTTCCAGCTGTGTTTCCATGAAGACATCTTCTGAGATGGATGCACCTTCAGGGGCCATATCCAGGTAAGTTGAATCTTCCGCCATAGGTTGAGTATTATCTTCCTTTAGCTCGGGGGGTTCTCCTGAGATGGGTTAATCTGCTTGTTGATATCTGGAGGTTTGGGGTTGCCAAGTTTCTTAAGGTAGACCCCCCTGGGATCTGCCGTTTTGGAAGTCTGGGTGCCTGTTGCTACCGAAATTGCGGGATGAGGTATTACCACTGAGGAATGGTTGGGTTGAATCGTAGATTTTGCAAGAGGTGTAGTCTGTTGGAGCAGCATAGTGGGAGTGTTGGAAGGAGCGGTCGGAGTTGATGTCTTGGCAGGGTTGGAAGAATGGGATGCAAGGGCAAGATGGTCAAGAGTGTTATCATTTTCATTGTCTTGAACTTTGCTTGATCTGTCTTTCTCTTTTGTCGCCATAATTCCAGGTGTTTTGTGCTTACCCTTCCCTTTGATCTTGTTTGTTTTGTAGGGGAAACCTGATGATGCACTCTTGGAAGATTGTCCAGGATCGGTAGGGGAGCTGACGGGCTTTTGGCCCAGACCTACAACTGGGTCCTGTGCTGCATTATCCTAACCTAGGGTTTCGTACCTGGAAGAGAAAATTAAAGGGTAAGATGGGGAGGTTACTGTGGGTCGATTGACCGTACCTGGCCTACGTCCGCACTTTTCCACCAATAGCCAGCGACCTAGTTTTGAGTAGTCGATCTCACTAGGTGGCTGTTGAGGGGTTGTAGGTGGCCCGCTTCCTGACAATTCCTTGGACTTGATTGGGTAGTGCAGCGCCACTTCAGCAGAGTCCAGGGTGCCCGTGTCCAGATTTTTTGGGATTTTGTGGCCGTCCTGGGGGGTTGCTCAGACCCACTTGGTGTGACATTTTGTGGTAGCCCATCGTCGGTGAAGGGTTCTAGAGCGCCTTCCGTAGCGGCGTCCTTTGCGAAGGGGCAGCATTCACAGGCATGGCCATATCGAGCACAAGAGAAACATATATCCTGGAGGTCCTCATATGTGATGGTGTACATTTTACCGTCCACCACCACTGATAGAGTCAAAGATCTCCAGAGATCCAGACGTAGTGCAATGCACGCGAACATAGCACGCTCCTCAGACAGGGTGTGAACATTCGCCTTGAGCCAAACACCCACCGCCTTTGTGATTTCCTTCAACAGATTAGTATAGAAGTATTGCGGTGGAAGTTCGGGGATCCGGATCCACATTGCCACAGATTCAACATGGTCCGCCATAGTATCGAACTCAGGGTGCCATGGGAAGACCCAGAGAGGACGGTTCCCCAAGATGTGTGGACCCTCATACAGGGCCTTTTTCAGGTTGGAGGTATCCGCAAACCGTAGAAGGTAAAAACCCATTTGCCAGGTCCACCAGTTTGATATCGCCCTTGGGTTGCCAGATTAAGTTGAGCTTGGTCTTGAGGGATTGGTAACCCACTTGGTTCCCCAGAGGCCGGACTATCAAGGTATTTGCCATATTGGTTGCTATCTGGGAGTGAATAGTATCCTTGAACGTGACCGTGGGGCTGGTTCCATTGTGGTCGTGTACGACATCTTCAGGTTGTATCTGGATATCTGGACGATCCGGGACTTTTTCCTTCGTTAAGAAGGATTTGTAGGATGGAACTCCCAAGCTCTGGGGTACTGAAGGACCACGAGAGGATTGAGCGGCAGAGTCGTCCGGATGTGGTGTTGGTGGAGCGGAAGCAGGGGGGTGAGTCAGAGGAGTAGAAAACTCCTTATTCTTTACTTTTTTGTTATGCGCCTCTTCCTTGAGCGGCGAGAAGGCTTCTTCACTTAGGGGAGGAACCTCCATCTGGGGTGTGAGGGTTGAGGCTAGGGTTTGGGTCCGGTGGGGGTTTGGTGAACTGGGTTCCTAGAGAGAAGGCAGAGGATTTTTAGAGAGAAGGCGAGTCATAGTCATGATAGTATAGAAAAAAAAAAGAACCCCTATTTCAGAAGTTAATTTGAGCTTTTTTTTTGTAATTAAGTTAATTTGAACTTTTAATCAAGTCATAGGAGTCAAAATGACATTGGAACTTAGTTTTATAAGTGCCTATCAAAACAATTAAACTGTTTCCTCTACATTGAATGAGTTATTAAAATGTACACATAGTCCCAATATTATTTTGTGAGGAGTCAATAATAAAACTTAATTCTGTTTTAAAAAGAATAGTCCGAATATTATGGGGTGAGTGAATAGTAATATATTAAAATAATATAGTAATGATTGACGGCAATATATGTAGTAACACACCCATCTTATACTTATAAATCTAGGGCGGTATTATAGTCCGGTTATAATTTATTGTCGGAGCCAATCACAGGCTAAGACATGATTTTTTTTTTGTGTGTGTTGCCCCATTTCCGTTTAGGTTCCGTTAGCTTTGTCCTTTTTTGTGTTTTTTTGTTATGATTTTAATTGTTGTTTTTTTCTTTCTCTTTCTCTTTCTTTCTTAGTGTTAAAATCGAGTTTATCCGGTCATCCGCTCATCGTTGGACGAAACAGATTTTTTCATAATTGTCAGCACCGTCGTTCCGTTCCATATGACATGCGACTTTGTATAGTTCCGACGTACTAATCCATTTTCGCGCGGGTAATATTAACTTTAGCATGGGACACTTTACATTTGTTAATATATTCATTCATTTTCCTTCTTACACCGGTAGCTCCAGCCATTGGCAATACTTTAATATTTTATTAAAATTCACATACCCAAAAAATCATATTTTATTTTACATGAATCAAATAAAAATAAGCTGTGAACTTTTTTTTTTGATAACGAGCTGTGAACTTAGAATACATATTTTTTTTAATTAATTTTTAATTAAATAAAATTACTATTATAAAATGGTTGGAAACGACCTACCAGGCCTGAAACGACAATCTTTGTCATTTTTTTTTTTGCGTTCTCTTTTCTCCATTTTTCCTCCCGTTTGACGGAAACGATATCTTCAATGCCAATTCTCCACCGATTGAGCAGACGCGCAAACCAACGAGCATTGGAGGAGGAGACCAGGGCGGCGGATGATGGAGAATTGCCGTGGACGCTGGTCACAAACAAAAAAAGAAAAAGAAAAAGGCAACCTTTGACCGGAACGGCAATCGACTAGCACCAATGACAAGGAAACACCAGGCGATCCACCAGATGAGATCTAAAACGGTCTCACTATTTTATCACCAATTTCCCTGACGCGTGGGATGCATCATATATGAGAAGATTCTTTGGAGAATACGGTAAAGTGGAAGATATCTTCATACCAAGAAAATTATCTGTAAGTGGTAAACGATTTGGGTTCGTCCGCTTTGGATCTATGATGAAAACTGAGTCTATAGCCAGAATCATCAATGGTCGGGTGGTCCAAGGAAGCCGTTTGGAGATCAATCTGGCGAAGCATCAACTTGGCAATGTGCAGAGGGAGCAGCAACCTGAAAGAATCTGGGTTCCAAGGACGCAAATTCGGACCACGGACAGCCATGTGAAACCAGACCTCTCCTACGTACGAGCTGCCTCCAGTGATGTGCCTCCAATCCCGAAAACAGAAAAGCATCCCATGAAGACACATATGAAATTCAGGAGTGGGAAACGGAATGGCTTAAGCATGCGGTGGTAGCCAAGCTTAAGAGATATGACGAGCGTGAGATGCAGAATGTTGAGGAAAAACTGAAGGCAATGGGTTATGTTGATTTCACGATGCGTAGACTGTGCAGACAGTTTGAGGCGGATGCTGGAGCTTGGTAAGCATCAAAACAATATGCTTTTTGAAGATGTAATGTTGTGGGAGGAAGGAGCTGATACAACCACTCGTACAATTTGGATAAAGGTGAAGGGGATTCCCCTTCATGCTTGGACTGAAGGATGTTTCCGCTGGATTGGTGGAAGAATTGGAACTGTGGTGAAAATCGATGACAACACACTGAAGAAGACAAACATGCCGTGGTCCAGAATACAAGTTAATACAAAAGCCAAAAACAATGTTGGCGGAATTCTGAGCGTAAACATCAACCATACACAGTACGATTTAATCATACAAGAAGAGCAGTATGAAACAAAATCTCCAAATTACTGCGTGAAGCTTACCCAGAACAATCTGTCGCCGGAAGGTGCCATGGACTCGCCGAAGGCCACACCGGGAAACCAATTGGTCATTTTTGGCGCTCCTTCCAAATCAAATTCGAATTCAAAATCACCCATTATTGTGGAAACTACCACGGTTAGAATTCGTAAAAATGGAAGCAGATATGCTACTCGATCTTATCTGCCAGTTGTCATCCGGTGAGTGCTGAAAATATGGTCAACGAAGCTGCAATAGAAAACCGCCTCCAATTAATGGAGGCAAATCTGCAACCAAAAAGTACATAAATTAATGGGGCAGTTACACATACTCCTATTATACTGCTTCGAGATAGTCCTCAATGAGACTGAATTGGTGGAGCAAATTGTACAATATAGCACTATCCTTGTGGACCAATTATACAAGTCAAAGTCACACGGCATACTTTAGGCCCATTGGGCCGGAGGGTCTGGCAAAAGGGTACTCGGAACAACCGGAGGAGAAGAGCTGAAAAGCTTAAGATAAAACAAAGCCAGGGTATAATTGCTAGATGTGCTAAAACCCTGCACTTTGAATGATGAAGCTCTAAGCAGGATGAATGATGAGGTGAGAAATGAGATACTAGACTCAATGAGTCATGGAAGAATGATTGGAAGTTCTTCAAGTAGCTAAAATGGAAGAACTGTCCTCCTTCGAGAATGACTCAATGAGGGTGTATGTGCAAGTTCTTGTGCTTATGAAGAAGTAGCTTTTCAGAAGGTATTCTGGAAAAAGGAACTTTTATTAAAAAACTAAAATGTGATTGCAAAATGTTTTATATTTAATATTTTAAATATTTACAAAAATGTCACTGACAAAAGCACTCCAAAAGCAACCTTAGAGATGCTTCTGACTTTTAGCTTTTTTTTACTTCTCAACCGCAAAAGCCAAAAGTCAAACAGCAAAAGCATAATTCGCAAACACTCTAAACTGACTTTTCAACTGCCAAAAGTCAAAAGCTGCTTTTTAATAGAAGTTGCAAACACTCACTGGATCAAGTTCTACCGACCTTGATCTCTTCAAACCAAACTAGGTTTGTCCCTAATCAGCACATAATGGACAGTGTAATGCTTGCGAACGAGATTGTGGCTGATGCGAAGCAAATGAAGAAGAGATGTGCTCTATTCAAAGTGGACTTCGAAAAGGCTTTTGATAGTATTTGTTGGACATACCTATGGGACATTATGAAAGTTATGGGTTTTGATGAAAAATGGCTCGGATGGATGAGATGTTGCATTGAAGGGGCTCATATCTCCGTAACCGTGAATGGTAGTCCATGCGGTGAATTTAAGATGGGCAGAGGATTGAGGCAGAGTGATCCTTTATCACCATTGCTGTTCGCAATTGCCATAGAGGGGGTCAACTTGCTGATCACAAAAGCTATACAAGTCAACTTGCTGATCACAAAAGCTATACAAGTCAACAAGCTGATAGGGTATCAGGTGGGCAGAAAAGAAGTTAGAATTTCTCACCAAATCTTCGCTGATGATACCCTCCTATTTGGAGATGGAACTCGATCAGACACACGAGTTTACAAGCAAATACTGAGGTTGTTCTAGCTAGTCTCAGGATTGAGGATCAATTTTAACAAAAATCAGATCTATACGATTAATCCCAGGCATAGTGAAGCTACACTACATGCGGATGCTCTAGACTGCAAACTGGGCAGATTCCCATTCAAGTATCTGGGAATTTTGATTGGTGCGAACCCGAGAAAAATTGAGACATGGACACCTATACTGCATTACATGGAAAAATACCTCAAAGGGTGGGAAAAGGTACTTAACCATGGGTGGACGTATGGTTTTAATCAAATCAGTACTATCCTCACTGTCGTTATATTACTTCTCTATATTTAAAGCCCCTGCTATCGTTCTTAATCGCCTAAACAAGATGCTGCGCAAATTCCTATGGGGGGAACAGAATCAAGGAAGTAGAAAGATCCGCTGGGTAAATTGGGAAAAAGTCACTTGTCCTATGAAGCTGGGGGGCTTGGGGTACGAAACCTAAAGGAATTTAATGTTGCCTTACTAGCAAAGTGGGGCTACAGGATGCTTATTGATGAGTACAGTTTGTGGATTGAAGTGCTTGACTCTTTATATGGAGATACTAATACCCAAAGGAAGTTCTTACATAACAATCAGCAGCGCAAGCAATCTATCTGGTGGAAGGATTTGCGAAAGCATGTACTTGATCAAGACTGGTTTCGAGTTAAAGTGAGCAGACAACTAGGCAATGGGCAGCAGACTAAATTCTTGAAGGGCAAATGGTGGGGTGAAGAGAGTTTTGCAGTCACGTTTCCTGAGATATTCTCATGCACAGGAGATAAGGATGTGAAGTTAGCTGACAAAGGTTCCTATGTTGAGGGGACCTGGATGTGGCTTTGGACTTGGTCTGGCATTTGTAATGAAGCTGAAATCTATCAGTTTGCCCTATTGCTCACTGAACTAGCATGAGTACCTTAGCTATCAAACATAGAGGATAAATGGACATGGGGCACCATGACCACTGGCCACACCGCAAACAGCAGACAATTATACTCTACAAGACAAGTGTATGACGAGCGTATGCAAGCAACATGGGACCTACAAGGCCAGAACGTAGACCTAGCTATGGCATGGAACAAATATATTCCATTAAAGGTTTGCGCATTCACCTGGAGATTACTGTAGAAATGTCTCCCAACTACGCACAATTTGATCCGCCGAGGAATGGTGCTGACCTCTGCCTGCTGTGCGCTCTGCGAAGTGGAAGAAGAAATGGAGTGTTACTTATTTATGAAGTGCCAGAAATCGAGGCAATTCTGGGAAGAGATATACGAATGGACAAAAACAGACCAAGCATTACCTCTGAATGTTGACAATTCGCTGAACGCCCATATGATGTGCCTGGAACCTCCATGGCAGAAAATGGCCTGGAATGCAGTCTGGCAGCTCGCTGCTTGGGAATTATGGAGATATCGGAATGCAAAAGTGTTTGGTGAGACAGATTATTCTTTACAGCAGGCAATTGAACAGACGAAGTTAAAGAGCTGGCTAAACCTTACCATTAAAAGGGTGATAGCGTTGGAGTTTGATTTTATCGCATGGTGTCGTGAACCATCTTTGTGCCTTAGAGTCAGAGCCTAGCTGCCCTCAGTGAGATTTCGGAGTTGCGACAGCTTGACTGAACTTAATCCCCTGATCTGAAGCCCGCCGATTGGAAGATTAACGATGAAGTTGTCGCTGGAGAAAGGGAAACGGGAGCATTGCCGATATCGACCTTCACTGATTACAGGGCTCAAGAACTGGGTGAAAAAGGTATAATGGGCCAGGGCCAGTTTGTAAGCCTGAGATGTGAAAATGGGTAGCATACACAACACTGTACAAAAATACAAAATTACAAAATAAATAAAAAAATTTACTTATAAAAAAAAAAGCAAACGCGCATCGCTTCCCCTTCTCATAGCATTCTGCCAGGTACCTTATCCTGTCTATGACTCCAGTCTCTCACCATTAAGGATCTATCCTTGCAGGTCGCGGACTTCACCACACAGGATGGCGAATGGGATCTTGATAGAATTACTCTGGCTCTATCGGAGGACATCATACAAAGGATTCGAGCTATCCCTCCCCCTTCAATCGAGGTGGGCAACGACAGGATTATTTGGAGGCATGCTCCTAACGGGAAGTTCACCTTACCCTCAACTTATGAACTCACTAGCTCCCACCTCCTAAACCCTGAGAGTCATTCTTGGTCCCTAATTTGTACTCTCAAGGTTCAGGAGTTCATAAAATTATTCCTCTGGAAGGCCGTCAGAAACTGTATTATGACAAATTCTGAACAGTTTCGGAGGCAAATCTCCAACTCCCCAGAGTGTGTGTTCTGCAGTCGGCCTGAGACACTCCTTCATGCATTGCGGGACTGTCCGCGCAGTCAGCAGGTGTGGACCTTGAATAACACAGGTCTGCCTGCCCAATTCTGGGAAATAAACGACATAAGTGCTTGGATGTTATTTAATCTTGATGCTACTAACCACCTATCTAATGTGCAGGAGATGTTTTCCATCACATGTTGGCAACTTTGGCTTTCCCGGAATAAAATGGTGTTTAAAGGAACGTGCAAATCAGCACGATCTGTAGCTGCAGTTACCAGAGTGTGCTTCATTGAGAACGAAAGAGCTTTCAAAATCATGAAATCCTTCAACATCACCAAGACAGCAGCACTCCATGGCATACCAAGCTTTTTGGGAGCACGGAGACCTGCCCTTTTGCCATCAAATGTTAAATACCTGCTATATGTTGATGCGGCTGTTAGTCGTATTTCATCAGAAGCGGCCCTGGGCATGGTGCTGCGGGATTCCTCACATGTTGTGTTGTGGGAATATGCCTGTAGACTTGGTGTGTGTTCCCCTGTCATTGCGGAGCTCTGAGCCATCGAAAGAGGCATTGTGGAAATTCTGCAAACGAAACTGGATGGTGTGATCCTCTTTACGGACTGCATTGAGGCTGTGGAGCTACTTTCGGAACATTCTATAATGAGGCAGCCAGATTCTTGCTTCAAAGGATTAAACGGGGACTTGATTCCTGCCAGAATGTTGTGGTTCAAGGAATTCCCGGGACAGAAAATTGGAATGCAGATTCTCTAGCCAAATTTGGTATGGGACTACCGAACTTTGATCCATGGATTTACCATCCACGAGCAGTCGAAAACAGGACTCCAGGTCTTGATTTTGGGAGTGTAGTTGGAGTACCTGGATGGCAGGGACTGGTTGAAGGACTGGATGTCCAGCGCTAGGAGCCCCCGTGTGTGGGGAATCCGAGGCATGTAAGTGGCACAGTCTATAACCTCACTCTTGACAAGGGATCACCAACGGTGGGAGGGCCGGATCAAAATCTGCCGGCGAATCGTAGATCGTCCGAGTTGTTTTTCTCCCTCCCTGAGGGGGCTTGTTGTTCTTGAGTTGTAAATTGTCCAAGGCCTCCCATGTATAAAAAAAAAACATTCAAGCATCTTCAATGATGAATTTACTCCCTTTCCTCAATTTCACCCTTCGTTGCCATCACTCACCTCCTCATTTTTCCAAAATAAACGTGATAGGCATCCCACCAAAAAGAGCCCGACATTTCGGGGAAATGCGCTTCTTTTGTTAAGTAGCTAAATCGCGTCTTCTTTACATTCTACTTTCCACGACAACATTTATAGGATACAATATAAAATTAAATTAAATATTATGGTTTATATTATGATTTTAATAGATTTTATTTATCTCTTATACCTCGGTATATAATATGAAATATCTCGGTCATACATTTTGGTTTCGGCGGCTTTGCCATAAAATAATATAAAACACTATTAAATAAGTATTTACGAGCAACAAATTTAACCCTAACCTTAAACGGTATGTTACAAGTGCCAAAATGAAAGTTTAAAACCGGTTCCAAAACCAGATCTAAATGCATGCATACTAGGGCTAAATGCTATTGTACAAAAATATTATTACGGCGGCTTCGCCAACGTAAAAATCTAAAACCTAATTTAGATGTTATAAACCCAAGGGCTTAATGTATAAACCCTAGGTCTAAATGCATACACACTAGGGCTAAATGCATACACACTAGGGCTAAAATGCATACACACTAGGGCCAAATGCATACACACCAGGGCTAAATGCTATTGTAAAAAATTAATATTACGGCGGCTTCGCCGCCGTTAAAATCTAAAACCCAATTTAGATGTTATAAACCAAAGGACTAAATGCATAAATCCTAGGTCTAAATGCATACACACTAGGGCTAAATGCATACACACTAGGGCTAAATGCTATTGTAAAAAATTAATATTACGATTTTTTTGCTGCCGTAAAAAACTAAAACTCAATTTAGATGGTATAAACCCAATGACTAAATGATATAAATTTAATGGTTAAAAGTTATTAAATATTTAATACTTTTTACTATTTATTTTATATTTATTTTTATTTATTTAATATTGTAAATACTATTTTTATTTATTATTCTATATTCAATTTATTATATGAGAATTTCCGTTTCTTTTGTTAGGTAGCAAAAGCGCGTCAACTCATGCAGTGAAGACATGTTTGGCTTATAAACGTGCTTTTCACACGAAACATCGTGTTTCCCAGAATTGGATCTTTTCGGTGGGACGCGTATCATATTTCTTTCCAAAAACTTCTTCAAGCCGTCAATGCCGAATTTAGTCCCCTCCCTCAATTTCATCCTTCGTTGGCATCAACAGTAGTCAGTACCTGAACCCTTCACCTATCTTCTTCAATCCTCACCATGTTCCTTCGTTTTCTTCAGGTATGTATCTCATAAAAAATCCGGTGGGTTCCGTGGTTTAGAGTGATTTGATGATGATGGATGTTGTCACAATTTTTTAACAATTACGTATTTTGTGCATCTAGGTTGTCGGAATGGGTTCTTCTTCCTCACAAGGCCATTCGCCATGCCTACCAGGGTGAATTTGAAGCCAAAACGGAAGTAAGCTTGGTCTTAATTCCTCTTCTTAGGTAGGTTACCTCATGTTTATTGTATCCAATTTTTCTCCTTCTATCTTCTTTGTGCTTTCTGTGAGTTGCCTTAAGATTTCGAAAAGAAACTCGATGATTAGTGGTGAAGGTGTATTACCGTGTTCTTGCATAAGGTCTTTTTTGCCTCTTGCAATCCAATCGTCAAAAATACTGTCAGTTTCGTTTGGCATTTGCCTTTGCCTCTGAATCTTAGAGACAAGTATAACTGGCATTATTAATTTTCAATCTTCAAAACCGTATATTAACAAGTATTACTATGTTGGCCAAATTAATCCAATCTTCAAAAATATTGTGAGTTTCGTTTGGCATTATTATAGTTTTTTACTTCAAAATCTAAATTGCAAACATACATTGAGTTCTCTAGCTATTTGTACAGATTACACACTCCGTTGAAAACGTAGCCTCACGTTTTGCATGTTGCAGTAATGCAGCAGGAATTTCTTTTTATTTAAATGATTTCAGTGCTTCATTTTTTTGAAATCTCTTACTATGCCATGTTGAATGTACACCTTCAGCTACATCAGGTCTGCTGTTCTTGCGCAAGTTAGTGCAAAGATGTTCAAATTTGTTGTTCTTCCTCAGCCATGTTGAATGTTCTATGTGTGATGTGGGCTGTGCAGATGGAGATGAAGCATCCTTAGGGTTGAGATGTCACCACTCCAGAAACAGTAAGTGGTTTTTCCATCATCTTCTACTCCCACTCTTCATTGATTTCGTTTCTTCATTAATATTTCAGATTCATTCAATCATATTTATTATGAAATGCTTTTGAAAATTTCAAATCTCTTCTACTAATAAAACTTCTGCTTTTGGTCCAGGTGAAGATTTCTGGATATCATTATATTAGTTGTTGTATTGGTAGCAGTTTGATACTGTTTTTTTGCATTTCCCGAATTAAACTCATACATTTTTTTGTATCTAGGTCGTCAAAATGGGTGTAGTGTTTAGTTGTGTTAAAGTGCCTGACTGTTCAGTTGGAATCCGGGAAT
>JAOYMZ010000833.1:0-25372 GCA_025802335.1 Pinguicula primuliflora | reverse complement strand
TTCAAGAAGATGCTCTTGGTCTTGAATCGTAGAACTCTATATGATAACAAACATGAAACTTTAAAGTGTTCACAATCGTGATAACTAACATGGAACACTAGTATACCATGAAAGATTATTGTATTGGTTAAAGTATGTTGTAGTTCTACAAACGTTGATAAAGGATTATCATTTAAGACACGAGTGTATGAGTGGATTCATACATTGACATGACCTAACAGGTGAAAGTATTATATGGATTGTGTTCATGTCATTAATGCTTTCATTGTGTCTATGAATTCTAAAATATGAGACTATGCCTTTTCACATGATGAGTGTATAAAGTAATTACTACTCAAAGTTGCCTTATTATAAGTAATGACAAAGGTAGTAATTCTTTATATATAGATTATGCTGAAAAGGGTATAGGTCAATAATATCATTGTCCCTCATTGGTAATGTGTAATGATGTTACTGAGCCCCTTGGTAGAGTATAATTATAAATGCATGCAATATAATTGAGGTGATACCAACTATATATTTACAATTTACTCAAAGAAAACTAAGAAACGAATGCAGTGTAAAGATGACACAGCCCTACTTTGCATGCTATTCATAACATCATGAGACAAAGAATGGACACAAGTAATAACCAAACCAAACCAAACATACCCAATAAATCCCACCCTTAAACAGGATGTACGCAATCATACCCCTACCCCACAACATGATGAGAAGATTATTTCCGTAAAGACCACCAGCTCAAGGAAAAATAATAATAATAAAAAAATAAAAAATAAAAATAAAATAATAAAAATAAAATATAAAAAAATTAAAAATAATAAAATAATACAAATAATAATAATACAAATAATAATAATAAAAAGGAGAATCATGTATAAATGAAATACCTACTTACCCCCACAAAGCACTACGTACAAACTGAAATAAATGAATGCCCACGCAAATAGCGATCAGACTAAATAATGAAATACATATCAGTCTAGAAAATAATACGTAAATAACTACTCTATATAGTCTTATGTCACTCTAACTGTAATATGGTTTCTCCAACTCGTCCTATCAGAGGTTATGTCCTCTGAGAGGTTTAGTCCTACGAGATCCAACCGAATCTGCTCGTTCCATGTTCTCTTAGGTCTCCCCCTCCTTCGTCGCCCTTTGACTTGTAATCCTTCAACTCTCCTAACTGGATCGTCCAAACTCTTTCTGCGTACATGTCCAAACCATCACAACCTTCCTTCCCTCAGTTTGGCACTTATAGATGCGACACCTAGTGTATCTCTAAATACTTCATTTAGAATCTTGTCTAAATACACCATTTGGACACAAGTAATATAAATCATAATATTACTATATGATTGGGTTTTGTAAAATGGTTACATCACATTTGTATTGGTTGGGTAACAATAATGTACAGCTAGAGAACCGCTTATAATTTATGGTTGTGAAAATGTTATTACCAATTCAATACAAATACTCGATACAGGTCTCACCGACTGAACGAGAAACAAGATAAAAGATTTTATATACTTCTTCTAAGTTGTGTGTAATTTCATATGATGAAGAAATTAAACACATGAGATAAGATGAGAAACTAAGATGTTACATATTGTAGCATTTAGTAGTTATAAAATCCTAACTCTTTCATACATCAATTGGAATTTTTCTCAATTGGAATTGATTCATGAACTATGAGAATAATTAGTAATGGGCTTGACTTATTTCATAGGCTCATTATGGTTGTTTTAATAATCAAAGTCCATGAAAAAGGAAAGGATAAAGAAGTCTTAATTGCATGACATCTGTTAAGTGTAAAAACACATGTCTTGTGATAAGTATAAAGGTTTTATTCATTCTTTAATGAGGAGGTAACATTATGAACGTGTGTTGGAGAAAAAGAACCTCTTTATCTTGTGAGAAAAAGTGGGAAGAAGCAATTCCAAGAGATTTGTGAAAGAGAACAAGCTAGGTGATCTCTAGCAAGATCTACATCTAGTTTTTGTTTTGTGTTCAAGGTGAATCTTGAGGTATAAGGTAAGTTTGAGATGAGAACTCAAACTTAAAGTTTCTTTCTATACATAAGTATATGTCAAGTGGTTATATGCTTACATAATTAGTAATGAAGACGAACATTTGAGGATTAATGGTGATAAAATTTTCGAATTTCACTGTTTTAATCATCTAGAAATCCCAACACATAGACCCTAAATCTTAAACAAACCAAATCATAGATTTGGATTATAAATTTTCCCCCGATTTTAGATATCCTGAAGAGACGGGCATGCATTAACAGAGCAAATCTTTCATAATATTTTGTGCATCTGTTCATAATATTGTGTGCGTCATTTCAAGTTCTGTGATGTGAAGTAGCTGGGATGTATTGGATTGGAAAAGAAAATAATTAATTTACTTTCTTTCGCAGGATTTGATTACCACAATCCTTGGATGCTACCAAATCTACGCTGTCTATAAAAGAAATACAACAACAACACGGGATGAAGTTATTCAAAACATGACTACCAACGTTGCTTCCTTCTCTGATTCTGCCAGAATCAGGCACCTCATATTCTCTCTTGTTATCTTTACTCTGAAAGACAAAGCAACAGTCTTCTACCAATTACCTCCAACTTTTTTTTATACATGAGGGACAGATGCCGCAAGATTACAAATAGAGCCTCCCATGGGGGCAATGCCACAGGGGATGTTGTAGAATCTGTGTTCAGGGGATTAGAGGTTCCTGTGTGAAGCCGCGGATCTATAACCTTGATATGCAGAGGCCAGCCCACTTCCACTCCAGGGCAATTGTTAGCGACAAGGTGACACAACTCGTCAAGCCTACTGCATTGTGCTAAGGCTTCATCACTGTAATAGCGGATATCAAAATCAGAGTGATTTAGGCCCATCTTTGCCATTGCATCAGTTTCAGGAATCTCAGCTCGTCGTCTATGAATCAGAGCAACAGATAGAGAAAGGAGCATGGTTCGGATTCTCCTAACCAGTGCTAAGTTAGGCAAGTCTTCCATCTTCCCCTGAATAACTAGGACTGCATGTCTATAGTCTGACTCAAGAATCACTCCTTGCAGCCTCATGCGTTGCACAGCTACGATGCCATGAAAAATTGCCCAAAGTTCAGCAGTAGCGTTGGTGCAGTTTCCAATTCGTCTTGCGAATCCAAGAACCCAGCGGCCATGGCAGTGCTGGCTATTTCGGCATACAACATCATCAACTTGGAGCCTGAACTCCATTCCCCCACCAAAGTCAGCCCGATCTTGCGGATCATCCATATCAGGCAGGCATGTAATGGCAGCATTCCACCTGCAGTTTTGAGCAGTGTAATAGGAAAAGAACTGAATTGTCTCATGAGCTACAGCTTGAATGGCAGAGCAGAGTCGTGTCCCTGCGATTGTGAGCCCCCCAAATATTTCATTATTGCGTGTGTCCCACAGCTTGCAGCAAGCTACTAGGAAGGTAACCTGCCAGTGAACAACGTTACTGATAGCAAGAAGATTAAGGTGGATCCATTCATGAACCGACTGGATGGAATAAAACTCATTTTGGAGATTAGGAAGGAGTAGCCCCCAAACGGTTCTACTCCTATAACATTCCCTTAGGACATGAAAAGCTGTGTCCTCCTATGAGCAGATGAAGCAACAGTTGGTGGATGATAAGCCTCGCTGGTGCCTCTCCGAAAAGATTATATTGGACCTGCAAGATTATATTTTGCCATGAAAAGATTAGTCCAGAGTTTAGGGGCTCCTGAAAAAAGTTCCCAAGCAAGTTTTAGCATAAATGTATTATTAGAATCCTTGCAGCTTCGCAACCCCAGCCCTCCTGATTTTTTAGATTTGCAGACCACATCCCAGCGTACTAGAGATTACTTCCTCTCAGTGGACGAGCCCCCCAGAGAAAGGTGCGAATCACCCTATCCATAGCCAATTTCGTAGCAGCAGGCAGCAGGGTTGTCTGCATTTGGTACAAAGGTATCGCACTAAGAACAGTTATACATAACTCCACTCGGCCAGCTAGTGAGATACTCCTGGGTGACCAAATGCTAGCTCGTTTCCTCATTTTCTGAAGTGGGAGAGCATGTGTGTCACCCGTGATCCAGCCATGAATAATCGGCACACCCAGGTATACACCTAGGTTGTTCACCTTTTTGATTTCGAGAGTGACCTCTATTTGGGCAGCAACCCCAGGATCTATACCAGGAGAAGTCCAGAAGACTGATTTTCCAGGGTTAATAGTTTGCCCAGACGAATTTGAGAAGGCTCCCATAATCTCCTTGATGACCACAACTTTACGAATCGTAGCTTCTGCAAAAAAAATCAAGTCATCAACAAACAACAAATGAGATAAACTCCATTTACTTGGACCGAATGTGAGGGGGCGCCAAACTCCCATGTCCACCGCCACCTTGATCGCCTGCGAGAGCCTCTCAATGCATAGGATGAAGAGGAACGGGAATATTGGGTCTCCTTGCCTGACCCCACATCTTAATTTGAACTCCGGACCTCTGTTCCCATCCCAAATAACCTGAGTCACCCCTGTTTCTAAGGATGACATGATAACTTTGGATAGAAGATTGGGTATCTGTGCATCAGCCAAGGTGTCCTTGATAAATCCCTAATCCACCTTGTCAAATGCTTTTGCCAAATCTATTTTGATAGCCATGAAGTGTTTCTTGCTTTTTCGGGTCCTCATTGTATGAATTGCCTCCTGAGCCACAATGATATTGTCCCTAATAGATCGACCCTGCACAAAACTGGATTGGTTAGCACAGATTAGGATTGGCATGATGGATTTCAACCGATTTTCAATTATCTTCGTAACAATTTTTGCCGTGATATTTATGAGACTGATCAACCTAAACTATCCAAAGGTTTCGGAGCGGGAGACTTTAGGGATCAGGGAGATCATCCCTTTGTTCACAAATTCTGGGACAACACCCTTCGAGAAGACCTTCAAAATAAATTGGGTAAGAGAAGGTGAGACAACCTCCCAGTTATGTTGAAAAAAACTGCAAGAGAATCCATCCGGACCCGGAGCTTTATCCGGGTGCATATCAAAAACGACTTTCTTTATCTCGGTTGGGCTCACTACTTTGTTCAATTCTATGTACAATCCCTCTAGAATAGGCATGAACAGACCCCGAAGCGGAAAAGGGCTTAAGGGCAAGATTTGCATGTGACTTTGTACCCCAAAAATGTTCCAGAAATAATCCGTTACTCCCTGGACCAAAATCGCACGATCTGACACCCAATTGTTAGAAGATAACTGTATACGGCTGCCATAAATAGGCTGCTTCTGAATCCTGTGTTTCTCATGAAAGTAGGATGTTGATCGATCACCTAGTGGTCCAGCTACACCTTGAGTTCTGTTTACGTAAAACTTCCTCCCGAGACAAAATCCCCTCCAAATCCTTCAATCGAGTAACCTCCAAAACACTAAGGAAGGGAGATGGACGCCTCGCTATAGCCTTTTGCAACCCCGCAATCTGATTAGATAAATGCCGTTTTTGTTTATAGATGTCCCCAAACTGGTTGAATTTCCAATCCGGAATAGAAGCAATTAGGGCATCTAATGCATCCTCCTGTGAGAGATCTGACCTCCAGTGTTCCCTTAACCATCCCAACCACTTGTTATGTAGTTCCCACGCCGTGAGATAGCAGAAGAAAGGGATAGGGACTAGACGACGATCTTTCGGTTTACATGACAAATAGTGAGGAGAATCATCTGAAGCGATCCGAGGAAGGTGATTAACTGCCACTGAATTAAAAAGCTTGATGAAGGAATCCGATGCTAGACACCAGTCAAGTCGTTCATGGCAGGTCCCCCGCCGCCAAGTAAAACGAGATCCGCAGAAGCCTATAGGTGTAACAGCTACGTAACCCACCTAGTTTTGGAAATTGCTACACCCAGAGGAGCAAATACCGCCCATTTTGTCCTGCGAATATAAGTACGCATTGAAATCTCCAACCAAAAGCGAAGGTTGGGTGGTTCGATCGGCAAAGGCAGCGAGCAAGACCCAAAGTTCGCGTCGAATAGATGGATTGGGGGAACCGTATACTGTTGTGAGTAAAAAAGTCGGTCCATTAGAAACAGAAATCGCAGTGGGTATAAACTGCCAGTTATGATCCAGTATAGTGACCTGCAAACTATTCTTCCAGAGCATCAAAATACCACCCGAGAAGCCCTGGGATTCAACTCTAAAAGAATTACTGAAACCTAATCCCAAACTGGAGACGATCTGGTCTACCTGCTTACCGCTTACTCTCGGTTCCAAGATGATGATTAGACAGATTGAATGAGAAGAAATCAAGGTCCGTAAGGCACCAATAGTAGTGGGATTCTTCACCCCTGAGCATTCCAAGATAAAATTCCACAATCCATAAATATTTGGTGGTGGGTGACCAGTGCGAAGGAGATTATGGAGCAGCATGCTCCGAATTACCAGCAGATAGGCTTGACTGCGATCGGCCTTCAACTACTTGTTTTCCCTTATCATTGTCTTGCATCTCAGTATCACCCTCAAGTTCAGTCCTCCCCTGATCAGGAGGATCCTCCATAGGATCCATCCGCCCCTCACAAGATTCCAATAGGGAGAAGAGCTTTGTTCCAAGTGGATCTGGCCGTCTCATATGAAAATCCTTAGTACCACCAGCTTTAGTAACAACATCCAATTTAGGAGGAAGACCATCAATATTGTCTGTCGAATGTTGAGCCAGTGGGTGAGGGATAACAACTGCCCGATGAGCTGTCTGGGGCACAGAGTCAGGTAGAACATTGTTGCCATTAAGTGCAGGGCCTCGGTCGGAGTCGGGAAGAGATCCTGAAGCTTCATGAAGAATAACCTGTTGTGGTTTTGGAGTCGGGGCTGCCATGCTAGAAGAAGGGTGACCAGTGAACTTGCGCTTGGAGGGGGGCTGGGAGCCCGTGGGCCTATAACTGAGCGGATGATTGTTTCTTTCCTTTGTTGTGTTGGACCAAATCTGCAGTTGCCCTGGACTGGGATTTGAATAGTGTGGCTCCTGAAGGATCTGGGATGACAGACAGTTGCCCGTCTGGAGCAGGTGAATGTCCATCCCAGAACTGATCTTCTGCCAAGTCCGGATTCCCTGCCAAAATATTAAACCTCGAATTAGAAAACAGACGGGAAGGAACTTTATAACCTGAAGTGGTGGCGGCCTTAGTGCCTCGCCGAGAGGCTCGCCTCGGCTTTTGGGCAATTAACCAGGGCATCTCTGCGGCGGGTGAAACTGCTTGGCCGACCTTAGCAGTCTCAGCGCCCTGTGCATCACAAGGTTCACCCGATGTATTACCAACTTGGGTACGGCCTGGGGCTAAGGGGACATCTTCCTCGAAGTTAGACGCCTGCTTGGAACACGAACCCGCCAAATGACCGTACATACCACATACAATGCAGACTGTGTTAAGGTCTTCATAGCACACCTTATATTCGATGCCCTGCACCGTAACACTTGAGACCAGTGGTTTAGTAAGATCAAGACGTAATGTAATTCGGGCAAACAGGCCGCATTCCGCTTGGATTGTGTGAGAATCAGCTTTGAGATATGACCCGATTAGTCGAGTAATTTCCCTTAAGAGATGGTCATGAAAATACTGAGGATGCAAATCTGGTATCCTTACCCAGGAGGCCACAGAATCGAGATGGTCCGATCGAGTATCGAATTGCGGATGCCATGGATGGACACTGAGCGTATGGCCAACAATAGAGAAATGACCACCAAATAAAGACTTCATGTAATCCTCCTCATAATCAAGTTTTACCAGATAATACCCTCTCTCCGTATCCAAGAGATGAACATTCCCTTTAGGATGCTAGAGTGAGATGAGCTTTTGATACAAGAATTTGTAACTGGCAACTTGTTTCAGCAGCGGCTTAATGTATACCGGGAAAGCCATGTTCTTATTGATTTCCTCGTTCACTTTATGGGAGAAATGGACACACTGCTTACCTTGGACCAAAGTATGTCGGACGTCTTCCTTTATGGGATTTTTCCTATTCGAGCAAAATTTCTTACCACCTGTTTTTAATAAAAGTGACATGTTTAGATCTGGATTCAATTATTTTTTTAAAAAGTTCGGATTCTGGTAATACGGAACCCGAACACCTATACATGAAAATCTACCCGAATGTCTTGGGGTGCCGGTTCCAAAACCGGAAACCGCAAAAAAAACCCGCCGGACCTTAGAAATACATACTTCGACGACTTCGCGAAACTACAAACGCGACTTTACGTCCGACTGCAAAAAACTTTTCGTAAACATACCGGTGGTCATGGTGTTTGGCTTTGAAGTAAAAGTTTACGGAAGCGGTGGCGAAATTGGGGAAAATCCGAATAATCTCTTCGCCTTCCCCCATTTGTCTCCGGTCGGATCGGACCTCTCTCTGAAATTTTTCCAGGAGACGAGGAAGTTTTATTTTTGGTTTTGTTTTCAGATTTCAAATGATCGAAATTTGATCGTGGTAGCATCGTTGTAATCCTGGCCACTTGAAGTATGGCAATGGTGCTCCTCTTTTTTTGGGGGGTTCTTAAAAAAGTTCATTTATTTGGGTAGATTGGTAGCAAAATTTTAGGCGAGATTAGAACGGTGATCTCTCTATTATAGGGAAGTATTGGGTTTTCAGGGACAAGAATTCGATGAATTATTGAGAGGTTTGTGCGGTTAAATCTCTAGATGGCATCGGCACAGGTACTGAGGAAGCAAGAGCATTTGGAAGCTGGAAAAAAGAAGGTTATTTGATTTATTTCTCTGTATTTTGTTTTCTAAATGGGCTCTGTAAATTCTATTGGTTTCTTTTTATTTCATGGGATTACGGGGTTGTGGGAGCTGGGAATATGGATTTAGGTGCCAAAATTTGAACTCTTGGTGTCTTACCGTTAAGTTTATGATACTTTTGGTTCATGGTTCTTGATTATCTTTTGATGCTCGTCAAATGTGATCATGCTATCAAATTTAAAGTTCTGGGAGCAATTTCAGGGGTTGTGTAATGAGTTCTTTATTCCCGACATGGAATTTTCTAACTATTCATTTTCACTTCCTGCATTTAAAATTCTATAGTTTATTTTAGCTGAGTAGCTGAGCACTTCCATGTAATTATTATTTCTTGTTGCATTTCTTAGTTTCGTAGTGTATATGATTGGTAGAACCCCACTATCGATTCTTCTTGCAGCTAGAAGAGTTTCGCAGAAAAAAAGCAGCTGATAAGGCTAAAAAGAACTCCTCTGTTAGCCAACCTCGTTTTTCTGATGGTGTTCAGCATGAGAAGCAACCATTAGAATCTGGAAGCATACCCCTTAAGGATTCTGATGGAGTTAGTACTTCTGATGCACATGCACTGGGCCTTTTGGAATCTCGCAGTACTCTGGGAATTGAAAACAATGACTCAGATATTTCAACTAAAAGTTATTCTAGTGCTTTCAATGAATCAAATTATAAACCTCCTTTTTCCTCGAAAAACAGCAACTCCAATTTATCTTTTCTGGAACATTCCTACTTAAATGAGGAGTCCAAAGATGAAGATGCTTCTATGGGTTTGGATGGATTTAAGGGTGCTGACACTGTGTTTTTGAGTAGAAAAGATGATGATGGACTATCTATAGCTGAAGGTGCAAGAGAGAATTTCTTGTTACCCCATCAAGCATCATTTATTCCAGAAAATCATGTTCCCAGTTACTCCAGACGCCATGTAGCGGATAGTAACTTATCAAATCAGACAGACAACGCTCAGAAGAACATGCTTGATACTTTCGAAGTTTCTACCTCGGATGGTTTTCACAAGAATTCTTTCAGTTCTTTTCTGCCAAAAAATATCGATTATAGCAGACATGAGGATAACTATTTGGCATCCTCACCTTTCCAAGGTAATCACAAAATATCAGTGAGTAATTTCTTTTGTATTTAATTTGATAATTTCCATCATGTCAAACCTTCTTGTTTTGGTAGAGTCTCTTCATCCTACCTCGAATGTAAATCAATCTTCATTTGAACCTGAACCAAAATCGTCTTTATTTTCTGATATAGAGCAGAAGCAATCTAGTGGTGCTTCTGAACATATGGGATTTACGAACCTTTCATCTCCCTGGGTCTCTGACCATGGATACACCACCTTCAATAGTGGTGGTGGAAGCTCCGCAACTCAAGCTCCTACATCTCCACCTGCATATGGGAGGCGATACCGTCCATCTTTTCTTGATTCCATTCAGATACAGAAAAGCTCGTTATCATCCCCGTCTCCTTTTGTTGCTGAAAAAGCTGATGGATCAGATCTCCAGGCATACCCAATGAATGGTTTGGGCCCATCAGTTTCTCAGACTCCGGGTAATTCTTCTATAGCTTATAGTAATGGTGCTGGTCTATTCAATCATGCAATCCGAAATGAAGATCACCTGTTAGCGCAGAAACAGAAGGACGACTTTGCTGCTTTGGAACAGGTTAGTTTACAGCGTGAACACTTTCTCTGCATTTGCTGTAATTCGCAACCCAAGTTGCAAGATTAGAATACATACTTTTGTATCTGCTTCCTGAGTATATAGGTGTGATACATTTAACAGCAATATCTGCCGGATTGAGATTGTATCGTACTACCATTCATATGCCTTGTGTGTTTCTGAAAATCTCAGTTCTTCGCTTCGCTGCTGTGTATTCTCTCTCCACCCCCCTTCATTTTATTGCTTAACTATTTTGACTGATCATAAGTCATTTCATATTTATTGCACGTGAATGACCGGAGATGAATCATAGGAGAGAATATATCGGAGATTTTTGCATGATTTTGAACAATGTAATCTTTGGTGTTTAACTTATAATAAGTTATTACATTATTAATGGTTTCTTGCACCGGAAGTATATGATATTCTAGGTGGCTGCATTTCTTGTCCGGCATATCCAATGTGATGTACTGCTCAATTAAGATGGCAGGTAGTTGGGCCCACAGTGTGTCGCTAGTCGTAGTATTCATTTTTTGCATGTTTTATTGCTTCTTGGAGATTTTCGATCTTGTTGGATGATTTCACGGAATGTAGTATCCTTGTTGATGATACTGTCATTGTGTTGAATGCACATTTGGTCTAAGAGAGTCTAACGTTCTTCCTTCAAATGTCAAGTCTAGTGGATCAATATTACGAATTTGATCAGAACTAATTCATTAGAAGCATGCCAAATCTCTACACCAATATGCAGCGTCTATCCCACCTTGTGAATTTATCTTAAATACTTGTAAGTTAGTTAGTTTCAGCAATGCTTGTCTAAAGCAGTCTTCATATTTTATCTTAATACCTGTAGCCTTTTCTGAAGTTACAACTCTTTCAATCAGTTTTTTAACGCTTTCCTTCTGTTTCATTTTAGCTTTAAACTGTTTGGTTCAGTTGCAAATTGGAGCATCATAAAACTTACAGTTGCCATGTGAAAGATAACGTTCATACTCATTACGAGATTGATCTCTGCCATAAAATGCCAACTCTAAATTGATATGCTTTGCGCTCTTTTAAGCTGGGTAATAACTTATTTTGATAATTCTCCGTTTTCTTTTTATGATAGTCTCTGCCTTACAAATATTTAAAAAAAATGAAATATCTAGTTTTAATGTAGAGCCAGTACATTTTTTTCTTTGGAATGAATTTATCAAATGATCATGAGTGGAGTGGTAGAGTTATTTTGTCCAGTGATTCTTTGGTTTTGGTGGTATTTTATATGTCGCATGAGGTTAAAAATAGCAAAATTAAGAAGAAATTTCTTTTTATTTGGCATTATAATAGTAACGGGTGGGAAGCTCTTAAAATTTTGTTGGTTAAAATAATTCTTCTTTCATTTTGCAGCATATTGAAGATTTAACGCAGGAAAAGTTTTCATTGCAACGTGCTCTTGAAGCTTCACGTGCGTTGGCAGAATCCTTGGCTTCTGAAAATTCAACTTTAACAGAAAGCTTTAATCAACAGGTTTGGATTATCCTATACAAAAAAACAGGTTTAGGTTATGTGTGCTAGTTCAATAGTGGACAATTTACTGGATTTACAAATTTGGCTGGAAAATGATATTTAATACTCGCGGACAACTGTTTTGGGGTTCCTAATTCCAATTTACTGTAAAAGCATCCTATCACCAGAGTTCATTGTTTCTGTTATGTCTTGCATTTTATGGAATATTTCAATACATTGTCAAATTTAATTATTATTTCTGTTTGCAAAATATAATTACTGCAACAAGCTTCGGCAATCCATATACTCAGTTACATGGTTTTGGAAACTGAATGCAAATAATGGAATATGAGGGAGTAAATCTTTTCTGATAGTGGCCGTGTTGTTTTAGATTGATATTCTAGTTGGAATTTTGATTATTGGTATCTGGACATGGGTGTGTTATTTCATGTGTTGTATGCAAACCTGTGTTCATACATTTTTATTGAAATTGAAATAATCATTCGTCTATTGTGTTGTATTCAGGTACCATTGCGAATAACATTGTTATGGTTGACGCTGATGATTTTTTAAAACTAAAATTTGCCTTTAACTTGCATATTCTGAGCTTGACGTACAGATACCTCTTCAATGGAGAACATGAACACATTGTCTTTGTGTCTGTTTATTTGAATCTGAATTTTTTGACAGTAAATTGTAGTGTAATTTGGATAAAAAAAGTTATGCTCTTATTCAGACTCATCAACACATCTCGACTTATTTTTATATTGTTTGTCCTTTAATTCTATGTTGTGTGATATTTTTTTATTCACAACTCTGTATTTTAATGGTGTATTTTATTTATTTTATTAGGGAAGTATTGTCAACCAGCTGAAATTGGATCTGGAAAACATGCAGGCGGAAATCAAAATTCATATGGTTAGTCTCTACTAATAGAGCTGCATTAGCATTGGATTTGTTTTTTGTTGGACATTTTTATGAGGACTTTTTTCTTGCACTTTCATAAGATGAATTAGGTTGCTTTTAATCATCTCAGAGGTTTATTATAGAGGGATTGCATGTAGATTAGTCTCCTCAAATTTTATGAGTTTATTCGTTCTTAAGATTTAGATCTTATCCTCATGTATTCCTGCCCCTCCGGAGAGGATGTATTGAACCTCCTATTAATCATCTGTAGGTGGAGCTTGAAACCATTAGAGAAGCATACGCTAATGCCCAGATGGAATGCAACGCAGCTGATGAACGTGCAAAACTTTTGGCTTCTGAAGTCATTATGCTGGAAGACAAGGTGAAGACGAACTTCTTCCTATCTGCATGCCAGTAACTTGCACAATATAATTATGCATCTGCAATTAGTCCATTCAATCTTTTTGGAATTGATTAGCTACTAGCTCTCAAAGGTAGCTATACCTCCCTTACTCTCATACACAAACCTCATCAAACCTTTATTGGCTAATTTAGCCGAATGCTGGTTGTCTTCTGGCTCTTTTTCTATGCAATATTTCCCTTCTCTGTATGGTCCTCCCTCTCATACTTAACCTGCACCTCTGTTTTATTCTTATTCTCGTGTTCATTAGGTACTTTTCTGGTTGTAATTATAGGCACTGCGATTGAGGTCTAACGAGCTAAAATTGGGGAGGCAGTTGGAGAACACCCAAAATGAAATTTCTTCGTACCGGTATTGTCAATACTGTATTTTTGATATGCCATCTAATTTTCTTGTTTTCTTTAATGTTGTCCCTTCATTATTGTTTTTAAGCCTTCATTTGTCTTTGTCTCTGAAACATTATTGCTTCTTATTTGACCGCTACTTCATAGAAAGTACCATGTAAACATGCTGGGGGTGCTTATGAACAGCTTTTTCTTGTCTTTTCATTTTGATCTTTTTGTAGTAGATGATCATCACATTTGCTGATTACAGGAAGAAAATGTCAAGCCTTGAGAAAGATCGTCAAGATCTTGAGTCCACTATTAATGCCTTAAAAGAAGGTAAAATGCTATGGAAAAATATGTACCTTTTTTAATACATATATGAAAAAGTACTCTATAAATAATAGTATCTCAATAGGTAGTTATATATGAATATTCTGAATGAAAACTATGTTTTAAGGAGATCGAATCCTTGGAAAATTGGATCTTGCTGTATGCCTTTCGAAAATAAGGTGGGACCTTAGCTTTTTGCTTGATAGGCCTAATTTAATGGAGCATGCTCTCCAAGTTATCAGAATCCTGGATCCTAGCATTGTAACTGAAAATGCTATGCTCTCGTGCAACCAGAGATCAGATTGTGTTAGTTAATTGTATTTATATGGTCATCGATTAGTTTGTCCTGAGGGGGTCTGCAGCAACCAGCTTCGGAGAATTTAGAAAATAAGAAATGGATACCAGGAGGACAGGTTTCCCTCCGTAATGAGAAAAAATAACCGAAAAATAGATTACATAGATAATTGAAAGAAAGATTAAAAAAAACTTTTTTTTCCTTGTTTGGCATAGGCAAGGTTCTGTTAAATTAACTTTGTCCATCTGATAATAAAGCCTCTCCCCAGTTTGAAAACTTTGTTTTGAGCACCTAAGCTTGTTTATAATGTTTTGTGCAAACTTTCTTTTGTGTCTTCTTTTACTTTTAATAATCCTACTACTTGTTCTTATTTTTAGGGGTAGTGTTTTGCGCAAATACTTAAAAGGTAATTAAAGGCCTAGGTTCCATGCACATACACAAATGAACACGTTTACAATTTCGACCACTAGTATCGCCCATTGACGGAATTAGTTACGCCGTTAGAAAGCTTATACATAAGAGATCAAAAGCCCCATGTTTAGGTGTGGTTCCGGCGACTTCGTCCCGGAATTTTTTAAACCCTAATAAAGGACTACTAAACCTAAGAGAAAAATGCGAAACAAAATTACCAGTGATGAAGTCGTCGGAACATCACCAAAACATGAACTTTTGATCTCATATGTATAAGCTTTCCAATAATGTGATCAATTCCGTCAACGGATGATGCTAATGGCCGAAATTGAAAATATGTGTTTATTTGTATGTTAATTTATATGTGCATTGACCCATCAAAAAAATTATATGTGCATTGAATTGTCCCTTATTTAAAATACTATATGTATAGGAAGGATCATGTGCACTACTTACCACCGACCGTCGTCGAAATTGGTTGAACCATTAGAAAGACCATGTGTTGGAGATCAAAACTCCTATGTTTCGGTGATGTTCCAACGATTTTATTACTGTTTAATTTAGTTTCACATTTTCCAGTAGTCCTTAATAGGGTTTTGGAAATTCCCGGCGATGAAGTCGCCGGGACCGAACCAAAACATGAGGCTTTTGATTTCCTACGTATTGTCTTTCCAATGGTACAACCAATTTCGACGGCGGGTGATGGGAAGTGTGAGTTGTGTACGGAGTTGAGCACGCAAGAGCTGTGCACAAGAACCGCTCCTACTATATATATTATAAAATAACCTTTAGCGATTAAGTTTAGGATAATTTTGTCATTTTAACTTATTGTGAGTGATATAATTATAAAAATGTCAACCCAGAACAAAAACACCATATCAAATATCAATATGTTTGTTTATTTTTTTCAGAAGTTTTGTGGTCTAAAAATTAGAACTAGCAGTAAAATGTTGGCTACCCAAAACACTTTCTTTTTCAAAAAAAAGTTCTTATAAGTAGTTATCAAAATCCTACAATTCTCGATTTGAATCCTACGATTCAATTCAATTCTGAAGCTAAACGATACCCTTCAGTTGTCTGAATCTTATGATTCGGTATTCAAATATCAATACTAAACTTTAATAATTATTTATTTATAATATTATAATATTTTTATTACAAAATATTTATTGTAGGATATTTTAAATTATTTATGATTCACGATTTGATTCGATTTACATTCACGATTCGAATTCCAATTTGACAACTATGAGTACAAGTATAATTGTAAGAATCTTTCACAAAACAATACTTTAGTATTAATGGAATCTGTGAGTAGCACTGTATATTGTGTGAGAACACTTGTTCTTATCAAGGATGCCCGAAGTGTCTCCTTTGACTCTCCAAGCTTCTGGGTACTGTTACGGTGGTGCTCGCTTACGTAAGAGAAAGCTGCTTTCTTCATAGTTAACGTCTTCTTGTTTTACAGAAAAGAAGCTATTACAAACCAAAATACGAGAAGTTACTTCAGGCGGGAAGTCAGCTGGCTTTGGTAATGCTGCAATCACGAAAAAAGATGTTGCAACTTCCACCGAGAATCTTGGTATGAATGTGTGTACTCTGTACATCATTTCAGTCTTATATGAAATAGTTTCACTTATTAGATATTCAGACACATCCGAAGAGCATACATCATAGTAGACATGATTCTTGACTTCTGATACGAATATAGGAAGACTACTAAAGATCCTTTATTTATATGTTAGTCCACTTTGTTAGACGATGGCAGGAATCCTAAAACCACTACCTATTTCATCTCCTAGATAATCCTTTCTAATGTTACAATAGCCATATATATAGGCAAACAACTAAGGACCTCTAAGCAATGACAATAATCTACCTGGACTAAAATATAAATAAAGGATCTTTAGCAGTCTTCCTATATTCGTATCAACTTCTCCTGGGAAAAATTCTTCTGAACTCAAACCACTTATCATCATAATTACTCCTGAAACCACATTATGAAATGATTTTTCTTGTATTTTCGTCTAGTAACAGCTTCTGATCCTTGCCCCTTATGTTTTCATATAATAATGCTTCTTTAGGTGAAAGTGGGATGAGTTGTTATTCAAAACAGCAATTTGCAGAAGAAAATGTTTTCCGTGGTTATTGACAGATACTAAATACTAAATGCTTCATGTCGAACTGTATACGTTTCTATAAAGATGGTCAATTTTAACATAGTCTGACAGCCTTAATAAATAAACTTAACTTCATATCGAACTGCATAAGTTTCTATAAAGATGGTCAATTTTAAGACAGCCTTAATAAATAAACTTAGGTCATAATCTCATCTTACAGGAGAAGTTTGGCGCTGCTCTAATTGTTCATTACTTGGGGAAAAATTATTATTTAAGCCAAAACTGAGTTAGATTGTGACTTGTGAGAGATGAGAGAGAGTTAATTGAGATTCATTAAAAAACTAATAATATTGTAATTGTTTTCTGCCTTTATCTTTGTTCACCCACATTTACAATCTTGTGATTCCCATATGCAAATAGATTTTTTTTTGCCCCGAAAGGAATACGTTTATTGATAATGGTTGTAAAGGTTACATGGTTTGACAGTAGCTTAATCATAAAAAGTACAAAAAAAATTTTAAACGAAAAACCTAGTAATGTTGTACCAATTAATGAACTTAATAAAAAAACCAACGGAAAAACATAGACTCGAATTATACGCGGGTACCTCCTACCCATCTGAGGTACTAAGTGAAGAGAGTAAACCGTCCTGCCTCCTTAAAATTTTTTCCGGCAAACCTATGGGGTAAGAGGAAAATCCAAAAAAGGAAAGAGGACAAATAGACTCTCATTCGCAAGGCCAAGACTAGTTAGCATTTTTATGTATTTTTTCGTTTCATGTTGCTTACTTTCATGAAAGAATGGTAGCCTATTTCTGAGTTCCAGAGACATTGGGCATTAAGTACACATCACCTTCTAACCACTCAAGCTTTGGAATGGGACAGCCAGTAAATGTTCGTTTTTTTCTTATCTTTTATATATATCTGATGCTAGTTTATTGTTGACTTGGGGAGCATTTGTAGATGTAGATAACAGAAGAAATATGGAGTCGCCAAATGCTGACACCTCTGCCACTTCGCTGGATGGAGATGATGACTCAAGTTCTCAGTTTTCTCATCAAAATACAAATCTCACTGTTGAAGGTCTGCCTGTGGACCATAGAAGAATGATTAGTAACATTCACACATTAATTGCTGAGGTAAACAATGACCATTGGAATTATACTGCTTGCTTTGGCTTCATCTATTTCTCCTGTTTCCACTTGTACAAACCTTTCTAACTGCTTTCTGCAATTACATTTTCTGGAATCATAAACAACTTCTGATTTCTTTCACGGTAGTTGGCATTGGAGAAAGATCACTTGATGCAAGCTTTGTCATCGGAATCATCTCAAAGCTCCAAACTGTTGGTAATTCGCATTTTACTCTTTTTCTCCTGCAATTGTCCTTATAGTTTACTTCCCGGTCCCAAGTTATATCTTCTGTTGGTGTTCCTTTGTGATGTGCCTCTAGTTTAGCGTGGCTGATCAACACTAAATATTGTTATGTTTCCTAGTTCGGTGGAAGGGTTTTGACAACACGAGTTTTTAACCCAATACAAATAAGAGAGCTGAAACTTTCTTATTAGATCATCCGTAGGTAAATTGTAAAACCTTGCAACTAAGTGTAAGGTTGCAAGGAGAATAGGTATGGAAGAGGGTTAAAATGTTTGCGGTTCCTGTCGTTCAGCAAGGGGAAATTTTGTACCCGAGTACATCAGATTAGAGTGTTGATAAGTTATGCAATCAACTGTTGCCGTCTAGGATTGATCATAACTATATTGGTGGTAGTTTACACCTTTATCTTATGTTTAGAAACTACTGATTTTTTTCTTATCTTATTCATTTTCACTCTTCCTCAGCCCTTGTTCTTTCTGACTCTAGGAACTGAACAAAGAATTGACCAAAAAGCTTGAAGTTCAAACACAGAGGTTGGAGCTATTGACTGCTCAAAGTTTGGCTAGTGATAATACGCAACAGAAGCAACTGGATCATCGCAGTGCCTATGAGAACCCGACTTACGCTGATGAAGGGGATGAGGTAATTTATCAAACTACAGTAGACTAGATCACTTCCTTTTCATATGATAACTACATGAGAGGTCAACCACGTGATGATGAAATGTGGTTGCTGGCATTGAACTGTGAGGTGCTTTTACGTACCAATTTACCGGCCTTTACATGTGCGTAGTTTATATACCCTTAATCAACAGTGTTTCTTTGTTATAGTGGCAAAGTACAAATTTTGTGAGGAAATTGGTATACGACATAGGCTGTTCAAGAAAATGCTTAGCATATATTGTTTCCAGAATTTGTGACAAGCCATTCCTGGGCCGATCTTTACATATTTTTCTTTGTTGCATATAATGAACAACCTTTTGGGAATTATTGAATTCTTCCGGTTAGTTTTTTTTTGACGTATATAGTAGCTTTATCGATAGGCCCTCACTACATGTTAGTTGACTTCTAGACAGTGTTCGGGAAAGCGTTGGGCGGTTCCTAGGCGGTCAGGGCCCACCTAACGCCAGACGGGCCCGCGTAGTCGCTCCTAAGTGGATACTTAGGCGGCATTCGGGTAAGGCGGAGGGCGATCGCCAAATACTTAGGCGGCGCCTATGCCGGCTGGGCGGCTGCCTTCAGCTTCTAGATCTAACGCTATTTATCAACATTTACATTTATTCGTGTTGGTTCTATCCACTTCATGGATGATACGCGTCTTATTTGTCTATTAATCAGGTGGTGGAAAGAGTGCTAGGCTGGATAATGAAACTTTTCCCCGGAGGGCCATCAAGGCGACGACTCAACAAGCGCCTTTGATTTTGTTACCAGATACACTTTCTCAATCCGAGGTATTTTGTGCAGATCTTTCTTCATTAATCCATTTGCTGCGTCTGACTGAGGATGCCAATTGTACACTAAGAGCAATCCTAGTCCTACCTTCATTATTTCTTCAGAGATCTATAGGGGAATACCGTTTCTTAATAAATTTTGCTTCGAAAATTGTTCTGTATCAGGACAATTCATGTTTTTTTGAGGCGGGGTGAGGGTGGTGGGGGTATTGTATTATCAGAAGAGATAATGTAACTGAGTCCGGCAAAGTGTGATGTCGAGCATCTTTACATGTCATTGAAGCACACCTCCGTATGTTGTATAAGTTGTAAGATATGTGTTCTTTTGTCTTCGGTTTGTCCTGATTTTTCCGTACACAAATTGAGTAGTATTTTGGTGATAAAATTACTTTATTTATTCGTACTTAGAAAATTTTCATTTTATCTCTTGTATTTTCGAAAAAGATCAATTTCCGTATGAGAATTTGTTATAAAAATGGATTGAAAAATAACTTTACTCTTAATATTATTATTATTATTATTTAAAAACGAGATTTATAAATTAAAAATATAAAAATAAAAAAATTAGTAAAAATAAGTAAAAATCTTTAAATAAAATATATTAAAAATTAAATAATCCAATAATATACGAGCTGTGCTACACGTACAAACTCCAAACCGAAAAATTGGACCGAAAGTTAGGGAAAAGACAAAAATAACAGTCACACGAAGCACAGCAACACGCGATGGGGGGTGTAATTGTCATTTTCTCCAAGTTCGGTTTAATTTTCGGTCGAGTTTCGGTCTGTCAATCATTTTCCATAATATACCGGTGCATTAATAAATGGATAAATTGAATGAATGATCTTATATGTGGAAAAGTAAACTCATATTTTATTTTTAATTTATTTTTGCTTAAAATGCATTTAAAAAAAAGAAAAAATAATAAAATACTAAAACCTCTTAATAGTTTCTAATCAAGTCAATCATCAAAAGACTTTTTACTTACCCATCTCCGTCGAAAGAAAAACTTCTTCTCAGAAAATAAAAAAATTTGTAATCCTTCAATCAAAAACCTCAACTCGAATCATTCAATATGTCGTTCGAGAAATCTTCACACGCATGCGGAGTTGGATAAAAAATTGTCGCTATCTTAGATGATATCACTCAGACGCGCACGCGGCAGGACCCTAAACCTGCTTCACCGCTGCAGACGAGAAGGATGATGAATGACCTGTCAGAGTCTCAGGCGGCACAAATGATGGTCGAACCGAAAACGTCGCAGGCTAGAGATTTGAATTGGGACGATCTCAAGTGGACACAATGCAGGATGTTCCACATATCGAAATCATCTAGTACGTTGTACATTTTTTTAAAAAAAATTATTATTAATTGCAAGAGTGATTATACAGACCAGCCCCAAAAGTGAGCATGGCATTGACAAGTACAATCACAAACTGGCGACAAAAGTTCAAAGTTATTTTTCGTGGAGGCGCTGGCTACATCTCGGGCTGGGCTTCTTCGCAGTGCCCTTTTTCTTTTTCTTTCCCAGTTGTTTCAGCGGAGTAGGGTCTGGCTCTTTATATCAAGCGGGGAGTGCTTTTTCATCCAATGCATCGTTTTCGCTCAGCGAGAAACCTCCTTCAGGGGCAGAGCTGAGTGCGGCTTTATCTGCGGCCCATGCCTCTGCAAACTCATGCCGTTAGTGGAGACTGGAATCTCATATAGAGTTTCATCAGAGCCGTCTGGCATATACTGCATGTTGTCATGTACGATGTCATATTGTTTTGCCTGCGGGGAGAAGGGGATAGCCCGGGGATCTAGCTGTACAGTTTTATGCAGAAGAGCTTATTTTTGGGTGTCTTCAAAATTCGGTCCGTGCTGTTTTGCAGTTTGGGCAACTGCTCGGTTTGGCGCCTCTGCAGAAAGTTGTGAGAAATAATCAGAATCTTCTCCGGACCCTACCTCAACTCTGTCCGCCCAGCTCCGGTTTTTATATGATGGTACCCTTTCTTGAGATATCGAAGTCACTGCTGTAACCATCTTCGCAATACGTGTGTGTGATGAAATCTGGATTTCTGAAATTGCAGTAACATTTTCCTTGTTTGCTGAAATGTGGCCTGCATTTGTTGCTGATATGTGGCCTGCATTCGTTGCTGAAATTGCAACGACCATTTGTTCTGCATTGTTCTCATCATTTTGTGCATCCGCAGGCTGCTGTTTTTGGTTCTGCTTTGCTCCTTCCTGAATCCCCTCCACTGCATCAGACACTATATTCAGTTCAGCATTCCTTACCTCAGTAGAGTCTTCAGTTAACTGTCCTAATGTTACCCTCTGGACAGTCGAAGGCCCATCTTTCATGGCTGATCCAGCAACTGCAGGTTCTGCTTCTGTGGCATCATCTTTTCCTCCCTGGTCCTGGTTATCCGTCTCTGTAGCCCCTCTGCCAAACCACAGTTGTTCATTGTCCAGAGTTGCTGTTAAAAAAAGATTGATACCTCTGCTTTCCATTTCCTCCATTGTGCAAGGCTCATCTGGGCCGATACTTGGGTCAGTTTCTAGAGTGGCTCTTATGGTATCGTGTGGTTCCGGCCTAGTTGTTTTGCGCTTCCAGTTCCTTGGACGAATTATTGCTTCCTTCAGGGTAGGCCAGGACTGCTTCTTGATGATTGATGTCTCCTTGATTTCCTGTTTGATGCTGACAGTGAAAGATGTGGAATCTATTTTTATTACCATGGTTCTGGAGATCCATCCAGACGAGTTGGTGAAGATTTGGAGTCTGCCGTATCTCATGTCTTTCTTATCGCTTGTGAGTGGATCTATCTGAACAAGTTCTCCAAGACGAGCAGCAAGATCAGTGAAGAGCTTTTCCTCCCAAAATTGGAGTGGTACTCCTTTGATGATCACCCAAGCGCATCTCGCTGGTTTCCCATCTAAAAGTCGCCACGGCCTGACATTATATAGTCTGATACTCTTTAAGGTTTCCATATCTTGCAACAGATTTGCCTGCTGAAATTTGTCCTGGGCTATGAGGATCAACTCTTCTCCCTCAATTCTTGCAGCCTTGATGTTTGTATAACCCGCAGCCTCGAGAGTCTTATTGATCGATTGAATGTCCATGATCGGAGAAGGGGTACCTAATAAGCATGTATTCAACCAAGCACCAACATCTTCGTTAGGAATGTACTGAAAAGTCTCTACATTATTAGAAGCACCTGCACCCATTGTTTCCACATCCATATCAAGACTAGGAGCAACCATGGCATTCGTAGTATCAATCTTGTGAGCATTAGGAATACTTGTAGTAGCATCAGAATGTTCATTTTGAGCCTTAGGGATGGCCGACTGTTTATCCAATTTTCGGGTCTCATGGCTCAAACTAAACTCCAATTTATATGAACCAATCCAAATTTCATTCAGCCGATAAAGCAGTTCGATAGGGTTCATATGAATAGGAAAACGAACAAATGCAAATCTGCAACCACGGTCGTTAAGCTGCTGCGGAAGGTGTAAATCTAAGACCTTACCATGAGTGGATAAAGCGTCCAACATTTCTATTCTGGTCACGGCAGGCATCAGATTTGTGAAATGGAAAAATGGTACGTTGTATGTTGTTCGTTGCGATTTGCGATATGATAAACGACTTATCCGACTTCAGTGCATTGAGAATGAATCCCTTCTCTTGAATTTGAAGTTTTGTTTGATTGTTATCTACGTTTTATATACACAGGAGCGCATACCAACTGATGCACCTCAACGGGTAGGCTTTCCCACATACCTACGAGCGGAGGTATACGACAGAGCACATACGGATTTCCCTATTAAGGTGATGGTGCGCTAGTCATCACGGACTATAGGGGAGATAAAGGAGCAGTTGGGTAAACGATAACTTGACCAAATCCGAAGCACCTGTTTGGGTCATCTCCTTGATTTGGACAGCTCTGGGATGTCCCAAAGGAAAACACCTTCCGATCAGCTTTCCCATTTCTTATTGCTCAGGCGCATCAAAACGCCTAAGCGATTAGAGTTGTGGTTTCTCATAGAGAGAAAACCAATCCAGTTTGGTATAAAGGAGTTTGCCATGGTAACTGAGTTTAACTGCTCGAAGGCACCGGTGACGGATCCTTTGGTGAGTGATGATCGTATACAAAACACGTACTTTCCCAAAAGTGATACGAACGTAACCTTTCAAAAACATGAAATCTTGTCGGAAAAGATGACGGATAAGGCAAATGAGAAGAGGAGTAAGAAAAACCAAAAGGAGGATAACGGTAATACAATGAAGAAGAAGAAAAAGAAGAAGAAGAAGAATGTGACAGCCAAAATGTCTACTGAAGATACCGAGGAGCAACTCTCCGAGGATAGGATTAAGATCTTCTTGTTATACCTGCTAGAGAATGTGATCCTAGCAAGTGATTCTAAGAAACACGTCGATGGCCTTGCTCTGAGCATTGTCAATGATTTGACAATGTTCAATGCCTACCCATGGGGCAGTAAGTCTTACGCGGAGATAACAAAGAGCGTGGTATAAAAAACTCTCCATATAAAATACCTAGGACGAATCGTCAAAAGAGAAGGATGGAAAAAAACTCCAAGCAGTCGATAAAGAGACCTACACCCTGACAGGTTTCTAGTTTGCTTTACATGTAAGTGGTTTGTCATTAATGTAGGTTCTCATGTGTATGTTTTATTAATGTGAACATTTACCTAAGATGTATGTATGCTCCCTTTAAATAGATCTGGGCGTTGGAGGCCATTCCAAGCTTAGGAGTTTGTGTGGCCAGCGTATTGATGAAAGCACGATGAGATTTCCTAGATGCCTGAACTGAAAGTGTTGTTATGCGATGGTCAGTCAGGAACAAATCATTGATGTTTTCCGCAGGAAGAGGAGGGTAAGGAATCTTAGTCTTCGTAAACATAGAACTGCACGGTGCTCGCGTGACCCAACAACCCATTTGAGATTCTCGACTAACGCAGACCGAAACATCACGTATGTTGGGATGCACCCATATATGTTGCCTTGCACAATGCTCGTGTACGAGATCCGGCAAACCATTCGGAATTCTCGACTACACGCAGTACGGGTACATCCCATATGCTAGGAAGCACCCGGTCTGCATATACGGGGCCATTATGGGCCAGGACCGGATCATCCAGTTCAAAAGTGATACACCGCGATTTGCGTGAGTGCGATCTTGCATTCATCCATTCCCAAATTGTGAGCTTGAGTACTTGAAGAAATTGTTCTTTGTTGCATTGTACCTCGTGGAATGAGAAATGTTGCGTGTTTGCCAGATTGTACATACGAATCCTTGCCAAGTTGTTCTCCAAAACCTTGACTTTTATTTCCATCTAAACTTAGGACCTATTTCGATGGCTGTAGCCGGAATTGAAGGGTTGTATACGACTGTTGTTAGAAAACGGACCCGACCTTAATTCGTGCTCGAATCTCGTGTGTGTAGGTGCACGCATGTGGGTCAACTTAAATAGGAAGATTTGAACTACTTTCATTAAAACCCCAAGTGTGATAGATTGTAGCACCACATTTCTATTTAAGTTGATTGATATTTATGTATAAAATCCATATGAGACATTCCAACAAGTACATGCAAGGGTTGTACATATTAACTTAACTATATACATACAAATTTTCTACAATCCCCAATGATCTCATCCTAATGATACTCAATATTTTAATTTCCACTACGTTTAATTAGGTTTAAATGTATTGTACTGGGTAATCTTCGTATGCTCAGTCCTTGCGTGCTCAGTCCGTACTCAACTTTTCGTAGCATCATCCGTTTTCGAAATTGGTCGCAC
>JAOYMZ010000822.1:0-25374 GCA_025802335.1 Pinguicula primuliflora | reverse complement strand
CAGGGAAAACATGGAGGAAAATAGGCAAAGCTATTTGGCAAGCTGTGATATGGTACTTATGGAAGGAGCGCAACTGCGTTCGTTTTGACGAAGAAGGCATGACGGACATCGTGGAAACCATAAAGTCAAGAGTATGGTACTGGATCTCAGCCCATGGTGTGAACAAGCAGATATATACCATGAATGATTGGTTTCATTGCCCAACAATGATATCGGTAGTATGAGAAGGATCTGCTCGCTGCTTCTTTTTCCATTTTGTATATAGTTAGTCTTCTTAGATAGATTAAATCTTTATCCTGCATCTGGTAGAGTAAAACTTGTATCTTGTACAGCTTTGATTGAGGTTAATAGATGTCATTTAACGATCAAAAAAAAAATACTTGATCATTGTGTCATCCCTTCTCAAACAAAACCAAATTTTGTTTTATCTTTTTGACTGCCCAATGTTTACGTGGTTTAGTGGTTTGTGATGGTGCAGTAAGTATGTTTGGGGGGATGTTTGTGGTGCCTTTATGTCTATAAGGAATCCACACTTTGCTTGCTAATGGGTTACAAAATGATTAACTAATGCTTTTTTTGTGAGTTTGCTTTTGGGTTTAGGATTAGTGGTTGCTGATCAAGTTTAGCAATGCATTATCGTATTAATTTATACCCTTGTACGAGTTTTCACAGTTTGTCAAAGTAAACAATAAATGCTTGTGCATGAATCACTATATATATACATAATTATTAATAATGAATCCCCACTTAAGAGATGGGGTGTGTGTCAAAAACAATTATGAGTATATATACTTATCAAAAACAATTATGAGTATATATACTTATCAAAAAAATTATAAGTATATATCATCTCCTCTCCTAGTTTCAAACCCGTTGGATTTTCTTTGGCCTCCTTAGTACGTCTTGTTTTGGGTTTGATTTTTAGCTATTAAAAGTTGAGTTGCTTTTCCAACGTGTCGTTTTCCGCGAAAAGTCGTTCACGTATTGCATGCATGAATCAGAAGAACACACATCTGAATTTTAGACTAAAAAAAAACGAAAGTGATGCTAGCAACTCAATAAAATAAAAAATTCAAAAATTTGGGTCGAAGACTCGAAGTCTAGTGACGACATCGTTTCTGTAGGATTTGTGCTGTGAGGATATTTACCCTCGGTAAATAGAGAACTGATATGTCACACTACATTTTGACTATATTTGAAGAGTAGGTCGCTTAGACCGTTTAGACTGTGTCTAAGAACTAATATGTTGTCATCCACCTTGTTCGAATTTCCGCTTAGGCCGCTTAAAAGCCCGCTTAGGCAAGCGACTAGACCGCTTAGGCACAGAACGGGTCTTGACCAACTAGGTTCCGCCTAACGCTTTCTCGAACACTGCATTTTGACAAAAAAAAACACACATTAAAAGTGTGTTGTTAATATTTGATTGGATAGTGTGATTGTGTGGGCCAAACTACTGTGTCAATCAAATGCTAACAACATACTTTTAGTGCATGTTTTGTATCTTTGCTGGTTTTTTTCATTTTGATTTTCATTTTAATTCTCCTTCTCCTTTTCCTTTTGATTCTCCTTCTCATTTTCGTGTATTTGAGTGCTTGGAAGTTTCTCCTTTTGATTCTCCTTCAAAATTGGAATTAAAATTGTATTTAAAATTTAGAATTAAAAAAGTCTATTTATTTACAAAATTGCTATTAGCAAGAGATTGAGAAGGAGAAAAAAAAGGGATTTTGATAAATCGCACTCCTTATCCTGCACTCTTATTACACTCCTCACATGTGGCAACAATTCATTAGTTATGTCAGCGGGCCCGACAAAGTGTTAAAAATAACACCTACCTGCCACAGCAATGAACTCCTGCCACGTGATAAGAGTGTGATAAGAGTGCACTCTAGTAGTGCTATATATTATAACCCAAAAAAGAGTACACCTACTTCTCAAAAAAGGAGAATTTGACTTAAAAAATGAGAAGTTGAAGGAGAAGTTGAGTTTGTAAAACACTCATTTTAAAATATTCTGAAAAAAAATGAGAAAATTAATCTAAAAAATAAGTGATACAAAACAGTCAATTAATATATGTTTTGTGTCAAAAATTAGTATTGTATAGCATTTCTCCGGGAAATATTGGGTAGTAAAAAAATGATTTCAAAACAAATCAAACATTTTAACTTGCCGATAAAAAATTTCCGTTAATTTCAATTCCAGGAAACAAAATATGCTATTTTAGTTATTTTGGTGGAATAAGTATTTTAGTTATTTTGGAGCAATTTTCTGACAAGGCGGCTTTTAATGTTATCGTGATTGTACAAACCACGATTACCTGGACTGTCGGATAAGGCGAATGCTAAAAAACACGCTTTTGTTGATTCGGGGCCCGGGGGATCAATGGAATTGAAATGACATCCACCTACAAAGAGCTGTATAATTGCAATTCAGCCCCTCTTTCAAACTCCCCCAATTTCCTCAATTCGTTCATCAAACTCAGTTTAGGGACACTATTCCAATTTCTCCTTAACCTACTAGGGACATAAAAAAAACTTCTCCTTTTCATTTCGTTATCTCACATTAGGGGGAAAACTATTTTATAATTTATTTTAAGCTAAACATTATATCCAATTTATGTATTGTTATATGTAGATGTGAAATCAAAATTTGGTTTGCATAAACACGTATAGTTCCAAAGAAGAGAATAAAGTTTTGTGGTTTCATGGTAGGAGTCCAATGCCGATTCGATCCTCTGGTGGATTCCAAATTTGCAGAAAAAAAATGATGAGCACCAGACAAATAAGGCATAGTCCTCATCACTTTGAAACATTTGACATCGTCAGCATCATAACAATAATAAGATAATATATATGGTTCGGCTAGGTGTACACAAAAATGGGGTCTGAAATTCGTTGTCCTGCACTTTTGTACACTTTACGGCTATTGTAATACAAAAGTAAGATTGATTTTGGAATATTTACATCAAAACGATATCACAATCGGTCATAGATTTTGGTTTTGACGACTTTACCAACAAAAAACAAAAACCATATTAAATAAGCATTTTAAGAGCAACAAACTTAACAATGTCATTAAACGGTGTGTTACGGGGATCAGATCAAAAGTTTAGGATCGATTCCCACACGATTTCGACTTGAGAATTCCAAAACCGATCTTACTTTTTTATTTCAGCATCAGGAAATATATGTTATATGGTTTGTTTATCAACAGATCGTGTGTTGGTGGATGGGTGGGGAACTTTTCTTTCTCATAGATAATTTTGTTTTTCTTTCTAGATACCAAAAAAATGAATATACTAGATACTTAAAAGTTGAATAATCTACTGTATGGTTGTGTTTAGTAAATCTGACTGATAAGGTGACTAATGACTGATAAGGTAACTGATGACTGATAAAGTGACTGGAGACTGATAAGGTGACTGATAAGGTGACTGATAGGGTGACCTGATAAGGTGACTGATTTTCGTAAAATGACATAATTGACATTATTTTATATTGTTATTCTATTTTTTAATATTATTCAATATCACAATTATTATTAAATAAAAAATATTTTTAGTTTTAATAATTCTAATTTATTGTTTAAATAAATAATTATTATTTTAAATATTAACAATAAAGTTTAGAACAATGAAAATAATATTGTAAATTTTCATGCATCCAAAATACCCAGTCAAATTTAGAATAATAAACTAAGTGTAAAATTAGAATGAAAGACTTATAAGTCACCTTATTTTTTAATTAAGCTAAAAAAGAGTCTTTTCAAATCAGTCACCTTATAAGGAAGAAGGCGAACGTTCACGTAACAATCTTATTTTATCAAATTGACTTATAAGACAAAATTAACTGATAAGATGATTTATAAGCCGATGCTAAACACAACTTATGTCAAATTCAATGCTCGACTACTTAATAAGAATATCTACAATAATGACAATGAGAGAGATAACCTTACTAATGGATGGTGCATGTCAGGCCAAAGCATGACTTATTGAGGATAGAGAAAAGATGCAAAAGAATTAGAGTTTAGAGTTCAATTGACGGTTAGTGAAGATATGAGTGACTGTGAAATAAATGAACCCATGAGAAGCACAAACAATGTGCGGGTATTGAATAACAAAGAGTTTGAGTGAGATAAATATTATGCTAGAGAAAAATTAGATCGTCATATTATTCTCTAGCATATTTTTTCGTCCTTGGTCCTTTGGTCCCTCGAGTATTCGGTCCCTCGAGTATTCGGGAGTAGCACCGGGATTGCTGGGGCTGGAGCGGACCTTCTGTCACGGGGGGTGGGCGGGGACCTGTGTGCCAACTCCCCAGCATAATACACCACATGGCTTTCAAAATCGGCTAAATGCAAACTCTGTTTAGCGAGAGAGCCAGCAGCTCCATTGAGGATTCTGGGTAAGTGCTTGATTGTAAAGACCACAAAACCGCTTGTCATAGCTATGACCCCGAGGCCAATAGAAATGTGGCAATTTGAGGTTTTGTTGGGTGACAAGATGGAGATAGCTTCGGTAGAGTCACAGATGCAACAGAGCGATGTTATGCCTTATTTTAGGGCCTCCCGGATGCCGTCATGGATCGCCCATAGTTCGGCCATCAAAGGTGTTGCTGATCCGATTTTTCGTGAGAAGGACATGACAAGCTCATTTTGTTTGTTGTAGATTAACCCACCAACACCGACAATCGAATTTTAGGCCGCTCCGTCGGTTAATAAGGTGAACACTAGTGCACTGGGAGCCCACTTTGTGTGCGTGTGTGTGTGTGGAGACTCCCAGGTTCGTGAGGCTGGCTTGCTGAGGGTTCCACCCATTTCTTATGCAGTTCAACTGGATGAGGAAGCATCGGTGTGTCTCCACCACTAGAGCATCAATACGCAGGTGCAATCTGATAGTTGTCAACGTCTGCTTGAAAATCTCGGCATTTTGGGTTGTCCACGACACCCAACATGTCAGTGCAAACTATATAGGCCTGGGAATGTTTCCAAACAAGAAGGTCGAGTGAATGTTAGTACCAATCCAGGTTTGATAGTTTATCTATGTTCAGAAGATGGATTGTTGAGTGCCAAGAAGGTCCGACCACACTTTCCTACTTCGGTAACAATCTCGTATGACAAGGAGAAATGTTTCGCTTTGAGGGCAGAGGTGGTACCTCGGGTCATTCGAGGGCTTCCATCTCCATCTTTCTTGATTGGTCCTTAAGAGGCCCCTGAAGAGTTTCCATAGAAAGATTTTGACTCCTTCTAGAAGGTGCAACTTCCAAATTTTGTGTCAGATTGATTCGTCAGGGGGCCATTTGCATTCCTTCAAGAGTTGATATGCTGATGTTGCGGAGAATTAGACCTTTGGTGAAAGCCTCCACATTGGGTAATTACATAGACTACCATCTAGAGGAGGCAGGCCTCAGATATCCTTGAGTATGTCACAAGTAAAATTACTGATAGCTTATACTAATCTCATCCACCTGTGATAGAGGAATAAAAGTTTGCTGTAACTTACCTGGTTGATCAGGGGTCCCCGTGATGGGATCCAGGGGTCTAGCCAGAAGTGGCAGGACGACCCAATCCTCAATGATCCATATCATACTTTCAAGAAGGATCTCCTAGAGTTGCTGGAAGTGGGAGAATAATTGCGAACCACAACCTTTAGGAGGAGGATGGAGAAGCGACTCCCTTGATAGATTATACTTGCCAGGAAGATTGTTTTCCAAAATTTTTGTTCAGGGGAGATGAGTTCCCAAACGATTTTGAGGAGCAATGCTATGTTCTTGTCCCTCATCTTTCGCAAACCAAGCCCTCCCTTAGCTTTAGGTTGACAAACAGAGTCCCATATGAGCAGCGAGGAACTGCGGGAAGATCCATCCCCACTCCACAAGAAGGACCTCCGCACTTTATCGATCTCTTTGCACGTCGATTTGATAAGAAGAGAGGATTGCATGGTATAACCAGGAAGGCTACCCAAGACGGATTGGCATAAAGTCAGTCTACCCGCCATTTAGATGTGTCCTGCTGACCAGATGGATGCTATATTTATGATTTTCAGAACAAGCTGGTTGAAGTCAGAACAGCGTTGCCTGCCGTTGAGAATCTTGGCTCCAAGATAGTTCCGAAATGAGTACGACACACCAATGTCCACTCTCGCTGAAAAATAGACGTGGGATTTCTCCTTATTGACTTCCTGTCTCGAGACTAATCAGAACTTGGATAAAATATTGAGTATAACGTGTGCTTGGTCTGGTTCTGCTTCAGCAAATAGCACTAGGTTGTCTATGAACATAAGGTGTGAGAGTGGGATACAATCTCTTCCAAAAGTCAACGATCTCCACACACCCAATCGTACTTGTTTGACAATGGTTTGAGCTAGACGCTCCATACAAAGAAGGAAAATATACAACGAGACTGGATTGCCTTGTCTTACCCCTCTTTGGGAGTTGAAGGAGGGGCCATCCCATTGCACTTTCAGGGAACTGCTATATAGAGAGTTTAGGATATTACGGGTGAGGGCCAGAGGGAGGCCTCTACGTAAGGTAAAGTATCGTCCACAAAAGACCACTGTATCCTGTCGAACACCTTCACAAGATCAATCTTCACAGCCATCCACTTCTTGGATGATTTAGCTCTATCCATTACGTGAATTGCTTCTTGCACAATAACCACGTTGTCTACAATACTGTGTCCCTTGATGAAGCTTGCTTGCATCGGGGAGATCAATTCCTTTTTACAATACTTTCGTGATTTCCTTTTCTTATGTGTAAAATTGTAGTTTTTTTGTTTTATTGTCAAAACGTTAGTTCATTTAAAAAAATGCACATGCGTTTTTAAGGAGAGAATGCTACGTGTACAGAAATGTTATGCAAAGAATTTTTGTACACGGAGCTAAACGACAGTATTTTGCTTATTATTTGGAGAAAACAAAGAATATGCCTCCAGCTTTTCATTTCCCGCTGATTCATTTTGGCTCTGTGGAAGAAGTGGTGAGGGCAACCTGCAGCTATCACTTGATGTTGGTGTCACGTCACCACACTCAACCTCAATTTTCGTTTGAAGGTAAGTAATACATGGTTTTCTATTTTGTTCCGTTAAATCTTGTATTTCCATCCAGAATTTTTGTCAGTGATTTTTGTTCTGTTTAAGACACCAAATGTTTCATTTTAGGATTGTATTTCAATCTGGGGTAAGCATATTATTACTTACATTTCGATATGAGCACCTAATAGTTCATGTTAATTTACAAAGATTGATATGTATGTAACTATATAATGATTTATTTTTTACTCTGATTCTTGAACCTTCTTATCCGAATATAGCAGTATTCCTATCAAATGTTTTGTTTTGTTATCATTGTTCTATTAATGTTTATGTTTTGTTTGAATTTGTATCATTATAGTTCTGTTATTATTGTAGTTGTATGTTTTATTACCATACAGGTGTTGGTAAAAGCTGTATTACTCAAGATGAGATTTGTTTCATCAACAATGTCATCTTCAATCCAAGAACTCGATATTGCTTCAAACTATTGGGACAATCTCTTGATTCTATTCCCAGAAGAGTTAGAAAGTGAGTTGTTTTTGGAAGATATAGTTGAGACGTCGAAATTGAGGATGCTATTCGACTCCTTCGATAATGCTTCAGATTATTATAGACGTTTTGCAAAATAAGAAGGATTCGCTATCATTAGAAGAATACAAAAAAGAGAAGTGATGGGAAGTTGGGTTACTTAACTCTTGCATGTAGTCGCGGTGGAAAGATGAAGGTAAAAACAACTAATCCGGTCAGACCACGCCCACAATCAAGAATTGATTGCCCAACACACATTTCTATGATTGCTCACTCAAAAGGCAAGTGGAAGTATAATCGAGTTGTTCTGGATGATAATCATGATCAAAGTCCTTAAGGTCAAATACTTAAAGTGGAATCGGATCATTGAATGACCTTATTAAAAAGATTGGAACTAAATGATAGAGCTGAGATTAAGCTTAGCAAGATTTATGATCCACTTCAGATTGAGGTTGGAGGGCCTAGTAAGTTACTGATTTCTCAAAAGGACAACAGAAATCATTTGGATAAACACCATCACTTACAACTTGTAGAAGGAGATGCTCAGGCGATGCAATATTATTTTCGAAAGATGGCACAGGATAATTTAGATTTCTTTTATGATATAGAGTTAGATGATCATTTCCGACTAAGAAATGTATTCTGGGCAGATGCGAGGAGTAGGGCAGCGGCTAAAGAATTTGGTGACGTTGTTACATTTGACACTACATACCTGGTTAACAGATTAGTGTATGGCCATGAAAAATGTCATTGAAAATGTATATCCATATTCACGACATCGGTGGTGCATTTGGCATATTATAAAGAAGGTCCCTGAAAAGCTTAATGAGTATTTTGCATATGAATCAATTAATGAATGCATGCGCAAGGCTGTGTATAATTCACTAACAATAGAACAGTTTCACAATGATTGGGAGGTATTCATAAAGAAATATGTTCTTCAAGATAACAAATTGTTGAAATTAAGAACCCAAAAAAGAAGATCGGAAGAAAGAAGCATGAAGGAACATAGAAAGTTAGCTAGTTTCGTTTATAATGCTCATACAGTTTGGTTGATCTTTTCTTATTTGCGTCGGATAGAGTGTGTGGGCAAGAGATAATAGGCCCAATACTATTATCTCTTATAGAGTGTGTGAGCAACGATCTTATGCGCAGCTCTCCTATAGACAGATTTCCTATAGAGCAACGATCTTATGCGATCTTATGCGTCACAACAGAAGACCACCTGGCCGCCATAGCCGTGCAATTCCGCGACCCCAAATCAGGCAAACAACACATCTCCAGTATGTGGAACAAGGCGAACAGCTTGAATCCCAGCAATTGTGGAACCACGTGAACAGCCCAAATCTTGTGTGATTCAATATTGTAGTTGTTGGGTGTGGCTCCGCGATTCTAGATTGCACTTGTTTGTGAGATTTGTTTCTAATTTGTTTCTGCAACTGTTTAATTTGTTTTCCTAATTTGAAGCAGATTTTCAATCTGACGCTTCTTTCTAAGACACTGATGGATGAAGGTATTGCCAATGGAGAAGGGTTGGGATGGGTGCAGGATCTGCCCAGAAGTAAGTAATGGAAAAGAAGAAAAATTGGAGAGAAAATGAAGAATCAGAAGAAATTCGATTGAAGAAGACGAATGGAGAAGACGTAGTCCGCAGAAAGAAAAGTTAAGAACAAAGAAAAACCTCCCACCGTCAGATCGTGTGGTTAATATGAAAACTACCTACACTATTAAAAACTGCCTATACTAGTACTGACCATATGATCCAAACTCTACTTGTGTATATATGTAAGGTCTCTCATGAGACCAACCCGAGGAATCGAAACGCATCCCTTTTTGGGGCCCCCTGAATCAATTTTATCAGATGGGTGAAAAAAATCTGAGACTGGAGAGAACAAGTCGCTTCTAGAGAAGAACAAGTCGCTTCTAGAGAAGAACAAGTCTATTGTGCCTGCTTTCGCTGCAAACAGAGATCTGCGACTATGGGATTCCAATGAACTTAGAATGGCCTTGGTGACGGTTTTGCTTAACACGAAAAACTACCAATCGTGGAGTCGAGCTGTGAGAATGGCTCCCGGGGCGAAACAGAAATTGAGCTTGATAGATGGAATCAGAGAACCCCCATAGGATGAAACTTCAGAGGATTATCAAGCCTGGAAAAGTGTGGATTTGATGGTCACGTCGTAGATATACAATTCCATTGATCGAGAAGTTTTATCTGAATTTCAGTACACCATCTCAAGCGCCAAGGATTTATGGATAGAACTGAAGGAGCATCTGGATGCAACAAATGGACCCATGGTTTATAAGATTCAGAGGAAAATTGCTATTGCTAGACAGGGATCCTCGAAGTGTGACAGTGTATTTGAATCGATTGAAAGGGTTGTGGGATGAACTAGGGTACGTGAGACCCTCAGTCAAGTGTAGATGTGGAGCTATCTGCCTGTCAATGAGGAGGAGAAAGCTATGAAATTCCTCTTTGGGCTCAATTCTGAGTTTGATCAGATAGCGAGTCAGATTATCACCATTGAGCCCTTACCTACACTGAACAAAATCTATTCCACTGTGCTTACGGTTGAAAACCAAAAGGAGGAAAGTGCTTGGGGGTTTGGCAACGAGGATCATGGTCTTTTTGCTAAACGTGCATATAGAGGTGGCAATTCTGGCATTAAAAATCAGGGAATGATGGGGAAGATGGACATGAATTGTGATCATTGTGGTATTAATGGTCATTTGGTGGCAGATTGCTGGAAGTTGAGGCGCTGTGATCACGGCAAGCTGCAAGGTCATTCCTTGAATAATTGTTTTAGGTTGTGTGATACATAGAGAAAACAGAAAGGAGCACAACAGTATGCGCATGTGACTGTGCAGTCACCTGTTGATCTTATTAAGCCATCGAAGGATGTGGCGGCACAGGTTGATGTCACTGAAATAGTGAGGAAGTTGATTAACAAAGTCTTGAAAGAAGTAATACATCTTGGCTCAACTCAGTCCATCCGTGTGCACCTGGAAGAAATTGAATTTACAGGTAAAATTTACAAACTTGCCTTAACCGTGGTATCTCATTTGAAACATAGAGCTTGGATAGTAGATACAGGAGCTGGAGCCATATGTGTAGCGATTTGTCTATGTTGCAGAATGTACACGCTGATAAATTGAGTATGACTGTGATTATGTGATGGACCGCAATCTTGTTCTGAAGTCTAGATTTCACGTTCCATCCTTCCAGTTTAACCTACTGTCTGTATCTAAGTTGAGTTGGTCTGCACATGTTTATTTTACATTCTTTCCCTCGTTTTGTGTCGTGTAGGACCTGTCCAGAAACCTAGTTGTGGCTGTGGGAAAGGAATTCATGTGATTATATGTCCACAACCAAAGTCAATCTGTCGTAGAAAAAGCTATCCACCCTCCTTTTATCTCTGTTAACTCTTGTTTTTTTCTTCTGATCGTCATATAAATTTCTTCCTCTAATCTACCGTGCAAAAATACTGGGAATTTATGTCCATGTGATACACAGGAGTGAGAAACTACTACTATCAGCATCAATCTCACTGTGGTGTGCTTTGCAATCGGGGAAAAGTTGTCCGTTTAATGGACTCCTTCCACCTGATTGAACTCTTTTACTAACAACCTCGCCTTTGTAACGTTATATACTTCCATCAGGGTTGTATTTGATCTTGTAGATCCACTTACAACCTATTGGTCTCCTGTTGTGTGAAGTGTTACAACCGTCCATGTCTGGTTACTTTCCAGAGCAGTGATCTCTGCCTACATAGCATCTACCCACTCCTGTTGATTAACAGATTGTGAATATAAATGTGGCTCCTGCAGACTGGAAGTGGAAATATAGCATTGTGCTGCTGGAGTTAGATATTTCTCAATGGAATGTTTTGTCATTATGTAGTCTTTGTGCCACGCAGGAGCGCTCCTGACTCTGTTGCTTCTATATTATGGAGTGGCAGTTTTTTTAGCAGATGAAGAGGCTATATCACATGACAAGGGAGCGATTGGTTCAATGAATTCATCATAAGCATGTTGATGCAACAGATCTGGTTCTGAAAGAGGTGGCAGTATATCATTTTGAGGAGACGGTGGAACGAATGGTGACACTGGATGGATCGACGAAGACAATGGATTGGCATTTATCTCATCAGCAGATTGATCAATTTTAATCACACTATCAGATGGGTGTGAGACGGGTGCAACAAACTATTTCTGATATGCAGGTGGTTGCTTGATTTTTGCATAAGGAAAGTGTTCTTCATGAAACAAAATGTCTCTTGACACAAACATCCACTTACGATCTAGGTCATACACTTTATACTCCTTACTGACTGGAGCGTATCCAAGGAAAATGCAGTGTGTGGCTCTGTGATCCAGTTTTGATTGATGAGCTAATGTTACTGATGCATAACTAGGGCATCCAAAAAATTTCATGTGGGACAGTTCTAGTTGTTGCCCAAAAATCAACTCGTTGGGTTTTTTTTCTAACAAAAAACTAAAATCTATTAAATATGCAGTATAAAAGCAACAAACTTAATCCTAGTTTTAAACGTTGTGTTATATGTGCTAAAATATTATTTTATAGTTGATGTTACACCGTAAAAATCTAAAACTCTATCCTGTAAACCATAAAAGTTAAATGCTATCAATCCTAAACTATATTTTTTTATATTGAGGAGGCGTTATCGCCGTACAATTGAGAATCGAAAAAGACAGAAGATAAAACTGTCATCATTCGTCATTTATTCCTTCACGGCGCCTCATAGTAGTAGCCACGGTTGAGCTGTTCTTGTCCCCACCAGTGGTCTGCGCACTTGATGACCATGTAGTTTCCCAGTTGGTAGATGTGTGTCTCCCAACCACTGTTCGAGAAATCATTGGACGGTTTGTAGGCGGTCAGGATCCACTTGGCACCTAGGCGTCCGCTTAGTCGCCTCTAAACGGGTACTTGGGCGGCATTCGGGCAGGACAGAGGGCGACCATCCAGCGTTTAGGCAACACCAAGACGGGTTAGGCGGCCGCCTTCTCGAACAAAGTTCCCAACTCTAATAGTGTAAATTCTCCTTTGTTGGTGTATGTGATTCCCTATTTTTTATACACTTATCTTAAATTATTAATAATATTATTTGTATTAAAGAACACTCATCTAATAATAAAATCAACAAAACAACAAAAAAAATATAATTTAATAAGAAATTATTTTTTTCATTTATAAAAATGTATTTTACCATATTAGTGTTAGAAGAATCAACAGGTTGCATTGAACTAGTTAAGCATCAGCTGAGTCGTGGCTAAGATAAAGTGGGATGAATCTGTCCACGATTGTGCAGAGTTGACGGTTTCAATCGGTTAGAAGAAGCTCACTTCCTCTTTATTAGTCAGGAACGTTTGTTTAGTGGTATTTTCCATTATCTGTTCGGTTGTTTGTTTCTCTATTTAAGCTTGTACAGTTCCATTATTCAATTAAGGAAATAAATTGCTCTTGCATTGTTGAGTCTTGCATTGTTGAATTCATCAAACCATTTCATCATTATCCAACAATTAGTTGACACCTTTGTTACCCTCTCCTTGTCCGAATTACTGCTTAAGTCGCTTAAAAGCCTGCTTAAACGTGCGACTAGACCAATTAGGCGTTGAGTTCCTGACAACATGATTACGCTTTCTCAATTAGTGGTTGTCACTTATTTTTAGATGCCATTTGTTGTTGTGCCGTATAGCAGTTTCGGCACCGGAGACTGCTGGGGTCGTGATTGGAAATGCTTTCTTCACCAAACCACAACTGTTTCACCAATTTCGATCAGGCATTTGTTATCCCTCAATCAGAAACTTTAGATTATCATTGTGCACCGTGTCAGCTACGTCGTCGTCTTCTTCCGCCTTACGAAGAAAACTGATACTCTATTCGAAGCCCGGATGCTGTTTGTGCGATGGCCTCAAAGAGAAACTCGACGCTGCTTTCACGCTTTCGAGCCCCACCCCACTTACTGATCTCCAACTAGAGGTATTGGTTGCATTTGCATCTAGTTTCTATACTCAATCTATAGGAAATACACACACAATCAAAGAATGGAATTGGACTGAAAGTTGTTACATGAATCTGAGTTTCCATTGGAAGGGTCCCAAGCTTGTTTGTTTCTATCTGTGTAAGTCTTCCCTTTCACGCTATAACGTCTAATGGGTGTCTGCAGATCCGAGATATTACAACAAATCCTGAATGGAAGAGGCTTTACCAGTACGAGATACCCGTGCTGGCAAGAGTACGTGATGATGGAACTGAGGTTGATTTTCTAGAATATCTAAATCTCTTGAAGTCAGGACCATTTGCTTGAATCTTCAAAACATGATGATTTTCCATAGTCAATATTTACTGATTACGTGTTGGGTTATTGGTTTTGTGAGCCAAATCAATGTTTATTTCTGTAGTCTAGACTAGAACTCATGATGCACATTCTGTTATCCTGAGTTCCTAACCAGCATAAGTGTATTCCCCTACCGTTTCCTAACCAAGAGAATAGGAGCTGTTATTCTTTTATCCTATTGATTTTAGTGTTGATATGATTATGTTGCAGGAGACACTTCCTCGGTTATCCCCTCGCCTTGGAGTGGAGCTTGTCCACAGGAAGATAGCAGCTGCATTTGAATGATGAGGTACAAAGTTTGTACTGGTTTTGGTTTATAATGAAAAATCAATTTCCTTTCATATATGAAGTTACCAACGGTAAACAGCAACAGAGACTGTCTATCTGTTTCCTGTAAAACAACCATGAAATCTGTAATTCGAACAAGGCAGGAACTAGGTTAAATTAAAGCTTTCCATGAGCTTCTTCTGTCTGTTTCCTGTAAAACCATGTACTCTGTCTTCGTACTAGCTCGAAAACAATTGTTCGAAGTTGGAAATGAATGTGTTTAGATGAGCTTCTTCTTCCTGAAATATCTCTTCAAGTAACACACCTGCAGGGATGAAGCCACAATGCAGATGCCAATAGAAGTAATGCTACACCAGGCAACTCTAGCATTTGTTTGCTCGGTTATGAACCTCGTGTGCATTTCCCTGCACACCAGAGAAAATACATGATCACGAAACTAGACTAGGAATATGATGGATCTAGAATATGTATCCCGAGCTTACTTGTTCACCAGATCAATCAACCTCCCGTGTACGGCATAGACATTATCTTGCAGCCTTTTCAACTCAAGTTCAAGACCCTAAAGACAAATGCAACTCGTGAGGCTAGAATTAGTATTGACCGGCCCTTCTACAGATAGAATCCTCAGTAGAAACACCTACCAATGCAACAACACAAAAAAAGAATAATTACCAGTTAGTTACCTCAATCTTTTCCTTCCTTGCTACCGAATCCCAATCCTTTGCCGCAATCCCTGCTTTCCATTCCACGCCAACAGACACAACTTTTCCGGCCTGATGACCACTGACCTCCTTGAAGCAGGCCTCATAGTTGCCTGAATCAGACGTGGTAAAAGCAAACTGACCATGTGTGACATTTTCTTGGTGATAGACGGTGTTGCCATAAGGGTTTACAACCTGTGGAATATATGTGCAATCGAAGTTAGGCTCGGAGACTTGCCAAAATTTTCAGGTGTAGAACGTTATGTACCGGACAACATTTTTAAGGTGTCGAATTCTAATTCTGTCCGTCCAATGTTGATCTGACGGCCAGGATTAGATCACTTAAATTAAATGAATGACCTTCACTGTTGATTCAACAAGATTAAAATTGAGCACCTAAGAAATATTATCCTGTACATAATATCACACCCCCAACAAATTTCTGTGGAAACTTGTGCCCTGAACAAGGTGAATTCTAATTTACACACAAAAAGATCAAAAGTGCATTCATCGGAACATTGTATTGTGCAATCATCACGTAAACTAAGCATAGATATTAAGTAGAGATCAAAGGTCTTACTGATCATAAAAAAAATAATCAAGTGAGCAATCAATCACAGTAATCAGTACGCTAATACACCTCAGAAAATCGTCTGAAGTTTCATAAACAGATTTAGTTACTGTATAGAACTGAAAGAAGAGATGCCAAAACCTTTACGGATATGTAAGGAGTGAAAGTCGCATTCAGATCGTTCACTTCGCCGTAGAAGGAATAGTAATCTCCCAAAACGACGACGTTGCTATGCAATTCCTCAGACAAGCATTTCTCGCCGGCGGTCGGCAATTCCATCCAAATTCCATGCGCCGCCGGCACGATAGCGGCCAGGACCACCGTGAAAGCCAACAGGCAACGAATCTCCACCAGCTTCATTATCACTGGAAAAAAACGATATGAAATTTGTCGTGTTTTCCAGGTAAGACGGAGCAATCGAAATGTTAAAATCGCTGTCGAAACTTGGAAAAGAATGTCAGAATTTGGACTAGTTAATGCCTAAGTGGGTGAAGTCAACCGTAATCCATTAATTAGGGCGCGTGGGGAAAAGATTGGCGCCACGCTTGCGGGTTTCTTGTAAGCCAATGACATGTGGACATCTACTGACGAGGCGGCAAAGTTTGGCCAGGACCATGACGTAGATACACGAGTCACCACGCGCTGTGCTGTGGATGATTTTGTTAAGCGCTGTGCTATTTCTAGCACAGTCCAATCGACATTGTGGGGTACTAGTTCGACATTGGACCGGTACCGGATCGGATATCTGCGAATACCTTTTTTGGGTATCGGAACTGGTACTGGAGTTGATCGGTAATGATAGCTTGTTGTATCGATACTGGACTGGATTTACATCCGGTACCGGTATGGTACTTGTACTGACAGTACTTTGCCAAACTTGCAACCTATACCTGTTACTGCATATCATACATGATACATCAACTTCAACATCTCATGGCCAATAATCTAACAATGAATCAACGATAGTTACTATACAAACAAACCATTAAGCAACATTCAAAAACTGTAATCACAGTCCAGTGTCCATAATACCACGAGAATTAAACTTAAAAGTTTCGAATCCAAACCACAAGTCCACACCACAATACCACAATGTTTCATTTTATTCCGTTGACAAAACTTATCGGATCATCCAAGAACTCTACATAAAACATAAAATATACGTCAAGACATTAGGCTATAAAACATAAAACAATAAAAATATAAATGATTTATATTTATAATATATTGTGAAATATATATCGCGGTAAGATCTTCTGTCTCTGCGTCATCCTTCAAATCACTATCATCCGGCTCAACCTGAGATCTCATATCAGAAGGAGCTCTACTAAGATTGGTCATAGCAGCATCCTTCATCCAACTCTGGGCACAAATAAGTGCTTCAGCTGTACTGATTCCTAAAGAACTCTTAAAACTACTCAACACTCATCCTCCTGTGCTGAAAGCTGACTCCGATAGAACAGTGGTTATTGAGATTGTAAGCACATCCCGAGCAATCTGACAAAGGATATGATACTCAAACGTATTGCTTCTCCACCACTTTAAAATGACAAAATCTTCTTCTTCTAGAACAAGTGATTCTGCCAAGTATTTCTCTAGTTCAGTAATATTCGCTTGCCCAAACTCCTGGTGTACTTGTCGAAGGAATTTCTTATTGAGTCCTGTTAAACTAGAGCATGAAGAGGAGACAGTTGAAGCACCACTAGAACTAGGAACCCTAAAGACTGTCTAAGCTCTCCCTTGATCATACAATGACCGGTACTCTTCAGAAATCTCAGTCATTGATTACTTTATTATGTTGAACGCAATCTCAGCCTTCTTATCTGTAATGAAATCAATGTCACCATTTAAATATCAATAAAAATGAGTAATGAAATAAAGCTATGATCGTACCTCCAACCAGTGAAGTATCAAACCAAAATTTGAACCATCGAAGCTTGTACCTTGGGTCAAGGACAGTGGCCATGAATAAAAACTTGTTGAGTGTATGTTTGTGCTTCTCGTCCACACTTTTCAACTCACCACAATACTTGATATACTTTGTTTTCATCTTCTTGGCTATGTTTGCCAAATCATTACCATCACTCAAAGCAACTTCATCCAACTCCTCTTATATTTTCATCAATTCTTGAAACAACTTATTCACAGTAGGTGTTGGAGAAGCAGAGAATGTATTAGTGACATCATAGAACAACTTGAAAAATGACAAAAAAACTCTTAACCTACAAATAATTATAAAACTATTAGCGAAAGTTATTAACGATAAGACATACTTGTTTGGTGACAAGCCTCGTACCTGGACCCAATCAGCATCAGTTAGAGGCCCCAATTTCCCTCTCGCCTCATCGTATGTAGAGTTCCATCTCGTGGGAACATCTAACTGAAGAAATCATTTGTCTCCAAGCTTCTTGATCTTCACATGATGACTAAACAGAGCTTCTCGTTGAGGAGAAGACTTGCAAAACTTCACAACATTTCTCACACGAGAGATAACATCATTATGTTTTGTTAAACCATCTTGAACAATCAAGTTCAAGATGTGAGCACAACACCTCATGTGCAGATTCTCATGCTGCCTAATAATCTGCCCCTGAACATCACCGTACAAAATTATCTGACGCATCCTCAATGTTTCCATGGCAACATCATTGTTGGTGGTATTATCAACAGTGATGGTCAACAACTTAGCAATCTCCTAACTTTCCATCAGTCCTCCTATCTCCGCACAAATTGAAACACCCTTATGGTCACTAATCTTTCTGAAATCCAAGACCCTTCTTTCCAACGACTACTTCTCATCAATCCAATGCCCTGTGATCACCATATACGTCAGATTCTGCCTTGAAGTCCATTGTCTGTCGTGAAACAGATACGAGGACTAGCTTCAACCAGTTTTTGCTTCAGCTTCAGCTTCTCTTCATAATACATTCCCATACAATTCCTCTGGCACGTTTGTCTAGATATCATCTTGAAACGAGAATCCACATCCTTGATAATCAAAGCAAAATCAATCTTGTTAACATGGTTGAAAGGTAACTCATCCAATATAACATGCCTCGCGATCTTCCTCCTCCACGCTTTCTTATCAAACCTACAAAAATAAATAAACAGACAATAAACAACAACTTATCAATTATCATACATTAATGAATATCGAACCTTTTTTACCTGTGCATTGTTAACGTCCCAACATCACTACTGTTCGATGCACTACCATCGAAAGAAAGCATCGCCTGTCTTCCTGATCCTGCTGCTTGTGCTTGAGCCGCCTTCCATTTCTGACAGTCTTTGTAATGTTTAATCATAGTACCCATCCCATAAATATTAGTTTCACAATTCACAGATTCCTCACAAAAATTACATTTGGCCTTCGACTTTAGAGGATCGATAGGTGGGATTGCCTCTGTAAAATATGCCCAATAAGGATTAGTCTTCGCTCTTTTCCTCTTCTTTGCACAAGCTTCAGTCTCTATTCTTTGAATCTCTTCCTCCTCAATCGGATTTGAGGATGTAGCAACATTTGTAATAGGTAATGGGTCGTCCATCCTGAAGGAAGAAAAGAAAACACATATATGAAACTTCAACATAAACCAATAGACAATAACTCTCTCATTTATCCTGGTTGCAGTTTTAGGCATAAACCAATAACATGAGATTCAAAACATGAAATAAGATGGTTGATTCCCTAAATATTTCGGAATTTTTAGGTGAAAGCAATCAGCCAGAGTCCCTGTAACTTTCACCTCAATTCTCAGCAAGATAACAATAGCAACTACCGCACAGCAACAAATAAGATTGCTAACAACTATCGCACAGCAACGAAAATAAGATTGCTTAGCAGGATACCAATAGCAACTATCGCACAACAACGAAAATTACAGTGTTCTTGAGGATACAGTTTATAGACATACAGTTTCTTAATTTTTAGCAGCATTAATCGCAAAAAATGTTCAATCATGCCGGAGGCTAAGTACTAAACCAGAATCACGCCGGAGGCTAAGTACGCTGGAGGCTAGGTAACTATTAGGTTGAAATTTGAAAATACCCGAACTGTACTAAACCCTAAATACATAAATTAAGGAACAAACTTACAGAAATTTCAGAGATGGGGAGAAGATAAAGGCTCAATTGGAGGATAAAGGCTCAATTTCGAAGCGAACGGTGCCGCCGAGCTCTTTGACGGAGATGGTGAGACTGAGAACGAGAGAGAACTGTCTGAGCTAAACTCTTCCCTGAAGGCCGAAGCTCTCACTGAAAAATAATAATATTGTGATATGTAATGTAACTAACAAATAAAAGTTAAAAGTTTAAAACGATAGGCGATAATCTTATAATAACCAGTACTTACCGGTATTCGGTACGGGTACACATTATAATGGTACCAGTACCGGATAACATAGTTCGAGAAGTTGGCCGACTAGTCGGCCACTTTCTCGTTGGCGACCCGATTTTGTCTTATACAGATGGAAAAATCGTTTAGGGTGTGGGTTCGAGAAGTCGGCCGACTTCTATAAAAAAATTCTTCTGGGGCCGATTTTATAACAGTGTTCTAGAAGTCGGCCGATTAGTCGGCCATCCTGACCGATTAGTCGGCCGACTTCTAGAACACGGGGGCCCACTATTTTTTTTTAATTTCGGGCCAATTTTTGGGGAGGGTTAGTCGGCCGACTAATCGGCCAAGTCGGTGGGCAGCCAGGAACCGACTCGACTCCGACTTCTAACTTCGCGTACACTGGCCGTTAGGCCTTGACCCATCCTTCGCTACCTGTTAATCAATGGATAACCCACAGTTAACCTCTCTTTCTGACCTGTCTCAGGTTGACTAGACAGCCCAGCTGGAGACTACTCCCAAACTCACAGGTGGTATGTCTCCGGGCCTTGACCCAACTGTTGACTTGGGACGTAGTCCACACTTGAGGCGGTCACACGAACCTGAAACCTTAAATGTCATTCCCAGGTTGGAAATCCCTACATCTTCAGTCTCCAGTAGTCACATTATCTCACATAACTCATCACGACCTGTCACTCGTAGTCAAACTGGATCGCTTAAACCCTAATCTTTTTCTGACTTTCATATGTATTTTGTATCCAAGTATCCCGTTTATGCTATAACTAGTGTACAGATTCCACGAGAACCATCTACTTACATACAGGCCAAGTCTTCTCCGGAATGGTGTGCCGCTATGAAGGAGGAATATGATGCATTGATTGCTAATTCAACCTGGTCTCTTTGCCCTCGTCCGGCAAATCAAAACATCATTCAAAATAAACGGGTCTACAAGATCAAGACCAAGCCTGATGGGGATGTGGACCGTTTCAAAGCTCGTCTTGTAGCACGTGGATGCAAACATATGGTCTGAATTATGAAGAGACCTTCAGTCCTGTCATCAAACCATCCACTATCCGCATCCTACTCTGCTTGTCAGTACAGTTCAGTTGGTCGATTCGCCAACTTGATGTCTCTAATGCCTTTTTGAATGGTGATCTCCTTGAGGAAGTATATATGGAGCAACCAGCAGGCTGTGTCTCGGCTACTCATCCTGATTATGTTTGTCGCCTACACAAGGCCCTTTATGGTCTGAAGCTGGCCCCACAAGCATGGTATGTCAAGTTATCTAACAGCCTTGTTGCATATGAATTCCAGAGCTCTCAATTGGACACATCCTTATTTACATATCATCAGTCCAATACTCGCATCTATGTCCTAGTATACGTTGATGACATATTAGTTACCGGGACGGATAAGAGTATGATTGAGGCTCTAGTCGGGTATCTTCAATCTCAATTTAAACTTCGAGATCTGGGAGAACTCAACTACTTCTTGGGTATGCAAATAACTAGAAACAGCACAGGTCTCCACATTCGGCAAAGCAAGTACATACATGAGCTACTGGAGAAAACCAAGATGCTTGGAGCAAAGCCAATGCATTCACCTTCCTTTACTAACACTCGAGCTAGGGATATGATAGGGGACCCTCTCTCTCCGAAAGAGATCACTGTGTATCGGAGTATAGTGGGAGCACTTCAGTACTTCACTCTTATTCGACCAGAGATTACCTTTCAGGTTAATCAGTTGTGCCAATATCTCCAGCAGCCTCTCTCCTGTCACTGGCAAGCAGCGAAATGCATACTTCGCTATCTCAAGGGTTTTATCAACCATGGTCTGCAGTTTACCAAGGTGGACTCACCTACTTTTACTCTTGAGTCATTTTGTGATGCTGACTGAGCAGAAGACCGACAGGATCGAAGATCTACTTCAGGCTTTGAGGTCTTCCTGGGTCCCAATCTGATATCGTGGACAAAGAAGCAGAATGTGGTAGCTAGGTCAAGTACCGAAGCCGAGTATCGAGCCTTAGCTCACACTACTGCTGATTTGTATTGGACTCGAGTGATGCTCAAGGAATTGCACATAGTACTGCCACACATTCCAGTAATCTGGTGTGACAATTTGGGTGCCATGTCTCTAGCATCGAATCCTGTTTTCCATGTCAGGACCAAACATATAGAAGTTGACTATCATTTTGTTCGAGAGAAAGTGCAGAATAAAGACATTCAACTCAAGTATATTCCCACTGCTAATCAGGTTGCAAACATCTTTACTAAAAGACTGAGTATCTCTCGATTCTTGGATCTTCGCGACAAGCTAATGGTCTGTTCCCTCTCCATCAGCTTGAGGGGAGGTGTTAAGGAAAGATCTATTCAATATTTAGTGGTCAACAATATCATACAAGATGATTCATGAAGTCAACAATATGAGGCAAGGAAATTCAAGAAATTCAAGGAAATCCCAACATATCCCGACAAACAAGGAGATCTAATTAATACAAGTATCAAACCCTGTCTATATATTGTAAGGCAATAGGATCATATTTGTATCTAACGAAAATACAAGATTGAGTACCTATTTCATATTTCCAAACTCTTGTGTTCCTATCTTCAAACTCTTCTTCAATTCTACTATATCTTCAAACTCTTCTTCAATTCTATTATATCTTCAAACTCTTCTTCAATTCTTTCAGCTTACACGTCCGTGCATGGGAGAGATTGCGGATTGTGGGAAGTTTTGTCATGTGAAAGAAGTAAATGAAATGACAAATATGCCATTAAAAATTGCAAAAAGGAAAGGGTAATTTTGGAAACATGTAATCGTTTTCTGCCCAAAATCAATCAAACATTTGTCGTTTAACTTCCCCCATTTATTATAGAGATAGATATAGGATAGCGATGGGGGTAGCTATCTCCACCAATAACAACTGACGATGCTAATACCTCAATATACGGATTTTTAGAGCCCCAATATCACTTATAGTAGAATGATGTTCTTCCGAAAAGGCTTCAACTTTCCTGCCCATATGATCTCGAACTTTTCCTCCCAATCCTGATTTATCTTGTTTTCTGGGACTATAGGCTGCAAAATTTATCCTGTAACAGCTGGATTCAGGACCTCTCCATTTATCATGCTTATCCAATGTGTTAAGTTGGAGAGAAGGGGTGGAGCGAGCAGCGTCAGAATCTCCCTTAGTTGCTCATATACAACAGCTACCACAGATTGGGAGTTCATAGTGACATTATCAAATCCGACTTGTCATGGATGCTTCCAAATACACCAACAGACAGTAGTGTTCGAGAAAGTCCTAGACGGTTCCTGGGCAGTCAGAGCTCGGCTAGCGTCTAGGCATCCGCTTAAACGCCCTAAGCGGGTGCTTAGACGGTATTCGGGCAAGGCAGAGGGTGACCGCCCAACGCCAAGGCGGGCTAGGTGACCGCCTTCTCGAACAGAGCCAACTGATAAACAATGTGATTGTTTTCCTACAATAATTTAACGTTGAACCTCCTTGTGATGAATTCCATTGAAGTAATATGAGTTTTAGTGCGATAATAGCTGCTGGAACGAAAAATTTCTGCTCAAACACCATCCAGACATGCTGAACTAGCTCGCTATAAGATAGCAGATGTTCAACTGTTTCTTCTTGTGGTTATGCAATACATCATACACAACGAGATAGCAGGGAAACCCCCTTCTTCGAATTCTTTCACCAACTGGGAGAGCATTGAGTACAGCCTTCCAAACTAGCAAACTGATCTTGATGGGAATTTTGGTGTCCCAAATCAAACGATAAATTCGTTTTTTGGTTGCTTTGTGTCTCACTAAGTTTCATGCTGAGGAAAAGCCCACTTGAATTCAGCTAAGACAAGCTTTACAATTTTTTGGAGGGCCATTAATGATAATTTTTGCTTAACTAATAAAAATAAAAGTCTTGTTTAAGCAATCCTTTTGGGGTAATTAAGTAATTTTATTGCTTATAATTTACATATTTACGATAACACGAAGTCCCGAATTTATTGAGTTACAATGTATTGGACTTTTACACCATTCACGCAAAGTTTATGTGTAGACCCAAATGTTGTCTCTTCATAATATCAATCAAGTGTTCAATTTCATCCGATCCCTCACGAAGTTCTTCATCAAAAATGGCCACATTTCATAATCTCCGAATTTCCCAGCTCGCCCGCTGCCAAAATTAATGACCAAATCCTTCTCATCGACGAAAGCCTTGATTATCTTCATGGCTTTACTACAATATAATCAATTCAAGGCTCATTAAAAACCATTTGTCTTTCACCCATGGTTTGATGTGTTCGGCTCCGGGCAATATACACACACTTGTTACCCTCGAATCATCGAATTGTTTGAATTAATGTCCTATCTATTCGACACTTTCCTTGCATCCACATTCATTGTATCATATCATTAATTTTCCTACTTATCCAAAAAAAAATATCATTAATTCCTCCCTGATGAAAGAGTAGGTAAACAGTTATGATCACACGAGTACACTGCAGGATTCCGGTTGGAGATTCCAATTTCTGATTTCAAATTCATATTGAATCTCACACACAACATTTGTGTTGCGGGTTAAGAACACAGCTGTGGTGTGTATAATTAATTGGACCCGAACCTGCGAGTGGACCCTCCAACAGCTCGAGTTGGTGAATAATTTAGTATATGAATATCACGGGGGTGACCACTGTATTAAATTAACTGCATTTCGAGTCGAGCAGTGTAGCCAATGAGGGAAGTTGAATGGGGAAAAGGGATCAAAAAGATTAGGAGAGAGAATCCAAAATTTGCACAAAATCCCACCATCAACTCTACAATTTAATACACGAGGAAATTCATATCACGAGGCAAAACAAAACAAACACCTAAAATTAACATAGTTGTCTTTTATAAGTAAAGTATGTATTGTGTGAGGAAAGATTTGGCTCAGGATCTGAAGAGACGATACCAAAACCAGTTAACAACCTTCAATAATCAAATGAAAAGCACACATGCAATGTATCAAAAAACAGAATATGAAAAATACTTCTTCAGAAAAAAGACAGTAGGAACGCCAAGAGCACCAAGCCGTCAGTCTACGGCGAGAAACACGGCCTATCAACAGCTCAAAACCACGAATCGAGTAGAGTACGGCATTCAGGCGGGCGGGCTTTTTGTAAATGGTCTGCAGAGCACTAATCCGCACTAAACCGTTTTTTGAAACGGGCGGGCCTAAGCCCGCCCGTTTTTTTTTCCAGCCGGCCCGTATTGGACTGTATTTTTGGCGGGTGGATACAGGCTTAGACCGTTTAACCCGTATCCGCCCGTTAAGCCCGTATCCGCCAGGTACAGGGTCGATTTTAGGTTTAAGCCCAATATTATGGGCTAGCCCAAAAACCCAACTTGAAATTTTTAAACTATTTGGTTTAGCTAGGCCCTTTCATCCAACAGCCCAGGAGCTTTTCTTAATGAATGGAATTAGACTGTTGCCCTCATTTTATATAGAGTGATGCTACATGTCCCAACACTTTGTCCCTAATTCATCCCTACATGTAGTTTAATTAAGAATTTTGCAAG